>VDFB02193702.1:86577-295223 GCA_007258455.2 Sequoia sempervirens
TGGAGGAAGGGAGGAAGAGAGTGGGAGAGAGTGTGGGAGAGTCAAAGATGTTGATGGTGTTTTCTGCAAAACAATGACTAGGCCAACATACTATATCCTATCTGTATCTCTGGAAATTTATGTTTTATTAGGTTAGAATTTCTAAATCTAAAAATCCAAAGAGATAATGGAGTGCAAAGGAGAAAACATGAAAATGAATAAAACAAAGTTACCCAAATCTTCAACCTCCATGGTTGACCTCCATTACACCTTCTACCTTGCTGTAAGTTGAAGAGTGCCCTCAAATTCTTCGAGAAAATTTTAGATTATGCCATGTTCTACACAAGTGTTGAAGGATTTTTCTATGCAAAATGACTCTAAGTGCCTAAGAGAAGTTCTAAGTATGCATGAAAATGTGTTGTGAAAATGAAGATCAAAAGTTTGCTTGAATGTTTGAGAGAGAGAGGGAGGAAAATGAATTCGAAATTGCCATTTTATAAGAAAAGGAAATTTCGAATGGACGGATGAGATTGAAGGTGGAATTGACGGTCCAAAATTGATGTGCCAAAGAATATGCCATGCATGGAAAAAACTATGATGCCAACGGCTATGACAGACATGCAAGACATGCAGGCTATGACAGACATGCAGGACATGCAGGCTATGACAGACATGCAGACTATGACATGAAATAATGACAGGGTATCTTTGACCAAGTGGAGGTGCATAAATAATTTATTTTAAATAATTTATTCAAAATGGAGGAAAATGACAAGTGGCAAATAAATAATTTATCCAAATTATTTATTTAGATAAAATGAAAAGAAGAGCATTTAATTAAATTTATCAATTTAATTAAATGGAGAGATGAAAATTAGACCTTAAATAATTAATTTAGATTAATTATTTAATAGGGAATGTGGCATGGGATGGTTAAATGATTTTAATAATTATTTAACTATGGAAGAATTAAAGGACCATGAATAGATAAATAATTAATTGTAATTATTTAACTATAGATGAAAGATGACAAAATAATTAAATAAATAATAATTTATTTAACTATTGAAGAAGAGGAAGAAATTAGTGATGCAATTAGTTTATTTAATCGATTAGGATAGAATAAATAGACATGAATTAATTAAATAATTAAAATTATTTTAATTAATAGATTAAAATGGACCAGATAACATAATTAAGTATCTTAATTATGCTCGGACGAAAGTGGTGAGAAATGGAGCTTGTAGGCCTAGGTCAATTTTCAGTGTCTACATTTTTCCCCTCTTTGTCATAATGCAGCCTGTCGCATTGTGACAAGGACAAATAATTCAAAAATATGCCCCGGTGCAAAATAAGATGAGGAAGAATGACGAGGGTTATGGTATGCCCCCTCGAGAGGACAGACGGGTTCCAAGAACATGAGTGTGCTCTCGAAATTGATGAGAAGACTAGAATATGAAGAGATAAAAAAAATGTCAGTGCCAAAGATATGGACGATGATATGGATGCAATGCCTATATGAGATGGGCGAGGGAAGATGAAAAAATAGAAAGAGACGCATGTTAGTAAGACGAAAAAGATCCTTCAACACATTGCCATAGGACTACTAATTCTTGCTCTTAATCATCATTGGGAAGATTATCGTGATGGTCAACAAACACCATGATATGACGTAAATCAAGGTGTGCAAGGTCATACCATCACTTGACTTAAATAGTCACTAACAAGGATGATCATGACTCATACAAAAAGGCACATTTTCCCCAGTCTTTTTGTCATAACCAACCACAAGCAGAAAAAGACAAGAAGGACAAATCATGAAATGTCGTTGCTTCTCTAAATCCTGTTTCCAAGACATTCTCGAGAAACTAGCAACATGATTTCCAAAAAGGACAAAATAAAGCCAAAACCATCATCATGATACGTCACTGCTTTTCTAAATCCTAGAGTCAGGACATCCTTGAGAAACTAGTAACATGAGTGTCAAAAGACAAAACAAATGTCAAGATATGTCACTGCTTCTCTAAATCCTATTGTCGGGATCTTACTAAAAAACTAGTAACATGATGAAAAATCAATAGACAAGTGCCAAGTGTTTTCCAAGTGTTTTTGGATGCCAAGTGTTTTAATGTCGAGATGTTTGGTTTGATGTCGAGATGCCAGGGTGTCAAGGTTTTGACGATGCTAAGATGATGAGTGCTGAAGATTGCCAAATTCAGGAAGGACACATCCTGAATAATGTTGATGTCAAGAGGAGAAACCCCCAAAAGTCAAGAGGATCCCTCAAAATGCTAGGTGATAGTGACAATGCCTAGGAAGGACACATCCTAAGGCATAAATCATAGGGTTTGTTCTTCAGAAGGACACATCTCAAAGAACAATGATGTCAAGAGGAGTGATCCTTAAATGTCAAGAGGATTGCTCAAAATGTCGAATAACGATGACGATGCCTTGGAAGGACACATCCTAGGGAATGATTAAATGATAGGCTATCCTTCAGAAGGACATATCTGAAGAGTAAACAAGATTTGACTGGCTTGACTAAGTTTGACTGAGATTGATCGATTTTGATATGCCAAGATGATTGTCATGTTTCGTCGACAGATTGTCAAAGTTCACTTGGATAGATTGTTCATTCAAATTTAAAGACTATTTCATGTGTGTGTGAAAATTGTGCAATGAACCCTAATGGATTGACGTAGTGCGGCCTCGGGGGCCCATCGACAGATGGCCTTGCCTACATCATGCACTCAGAGACCTCGTAGTTCGACACGACCAAAGACTTTGTCTTGTTGACGAAAGATTGAGTCATGATTTATTTTGACAAACCTAATAGGACTTACCTAATGTCTCGGGGGCTCAAAGATGAGCCTTGCCTATTAGCAAGTGCACGGAGACAACGTAGTTCGACAATGACAAAGACTAATCAAGACTTGAATTGACGTGACTATGCTGACTGACATGACTCCATTTTTTTTGGAATTTTTGTTTTTTCTTTAGGACATTTTTCAATTTTTAGGTCTTTTTTCAAGACATTTTCTAATGTTTAAGTCTTTTTTTAGGACATTTTTCAATTTTTAGGTCTTTTTTCTAGACATTTTATGATTTTTAGGTCTTTTTTAGGACATTTTATGATTTTGAGATCTTTCTTCAAGACATTTTTCAATTTTTAGGTCTTTTTTCATGAAAATTTTCAATTTTTAGGATCATGTGTGGTACCCACTACAGTCTCATGATGAAATTTTTCCCCTAGTCAAGTTAAGGATGAGCTAGGAAAAATGGAATGTAAAGAAAAGTCATGACTAGCATGGATAGTGGATAGTATGCAAGACTTGATTTCAACCATTGTCAGTCATGGACAGAAATATCATGATATCAAGACGAAGTGTTATGACGAATGTCAGAAAAGAGTATGTTCGTTAGGGACAAAGGTAAATAGAGTGATAGTAGATGGCATAGCAATGACTGACTACACATGGCACCTATTTGCCAGGTTTTCACCATGGTACTTATCTAAAGCACCTGTTTACTAGGTTTTCACTATTGGAAAAATTATTTCTCTTTATTTTTGTCATTTTATTCATTTTTTTTTTGGTGTCACTAGGATGCCTATTTGCTAGGTTTTCATCAAGGTGACTATTTTTTTGATTTTCCAATTTTTTTTGTATTTTTACCAATTTTTGGACAGGCTTTCTAATGCTATGCATAGAATTTGTGCAAATGTAGACTATTGATTGGCTTTGTCAACTGCCCACCTTTAGGAGTAGCTAACTGATATGCTTTAGAACCAAATGATGCTATGATGACGTAAGGGCCCAACCAATTGGGCTCAAATTTTCTTGGCTTCTCCCTATCTGACTGATTCTTGGGATTTTGCATGAGAAGTAAGTTGCCAATGTCAGACTGTTGAGTCATCACCCTTTTGTTATAGCTTCTGTAAAGATGATTTTGGTATGCTCGTAAATGATTGAATGCATTGTGTCTGCGTTCATCTAGCATTTCTAACTCATGTAGTCTTAACTATCTATATTCTTCTTCAATGATGAGGCCTTTCATGGAGACTTACATAGATGGAATTTTGACCTCTATGGGCAAGATGGCTTCGGCTCCAAAGATAAGGGAAAAAGGAGTGGCATCGGTGGGAGTACGAATGCTTGTGCGGTATGCCCACAAAGCAGGGTTGAGTTGGATGTGCCAGTCACGGCCAGTGTCATTGACAGTCTTTTTAGGAATTTTGATAATGGTTTTATTAGATGCCTTAGCTTGATCATTTCCTTGTGGTTAATATGGCATGGAAAAGTGGTGGCTAATATGGAAACGTTGACATAATTCACGGACTTCATGGTTTTTGAAGGGACAACCTTTATCCATGATGATGGATTATGGAATGCCATACTGACAAATGATGTAATTGAGGATGAGCTTGGAGATTTGCTTGTCGGTAATGTAAGTGGGTGGAATGGCCTCAATCCATTTAGTAAAATACTCAGTGGTGGTGATAATGAATTTATGTCCATTGGAGGATGTAGGATGAATCTTGCCCATGAGATCAAGTCCCCATTGTGTAAAAGGCCAAGGAAAAGTGATCGGCCTCAACTCTTGTGCTGGACCATGAATTAAATCACTGTGAATCTGACATTGGTGACATGTTCTTACAAATTCCAATGCATCCTTTTCTAGTGTCGGCCAATAGTACCCAAGTCTCGTAATCTTTTTAGCCAAGGTCAGGCCACTCGAATGGGACCCACATATACCCTCATGCACTTCCCGTAAGGTCATTTTTGCTTCATTAGTGTTGAGACAATGAAGAAGGGTATTGTCAAAGCTACGCCAGTAAAGGGTGTCACTAATGATGGTATAACGTGCAACTTTGTGGATAAAGGACTTCCTTTAGTTATTGGAAAAGTTTTGGGGAAGGATCTGTGAATGAAGGTAGTCAAAATGTCCTTATACTAGGGGGAACTGGAACCAACAAGCTCACAAACCATTTCTGATTCAGGGACATCATAAGCCGGAACCAATAATTTCTCAACCAAAAACTCAAATTGTGGAACATTGCTGGGAATATCAAGCAAAGATCCAATTGTTGCCATAGTGTCAGTAGCCTTGTTTTGTGTTCTTGGAATCAATTCAAAGGATAGTCTGTGAAAATATGTTAGAAAACTGTCAACCATTCATTTATAAGGCATTAGCTTCTCATCTTTGGTTTCATATTCATCATTGACTTGGTTTATAACTAGCTAAGAATCGCCGAGGACCTACAAATTCTTGATTTTCCACTTGATAGCCATTCAAAGCCCTATAATTAGTGCTTCATACTCTGCCATGTTATTAGTGCACGAAAATGCAATGCAGAATGACCTTGGGATGGAATCCCCTTGTGGAGTAATGAATAGTATTCCATCTCCTAAGCCTTGATTAGTGTGAGATCCTTCAAAGTATAATTGCCAAGGCTATTGGGACTCCACATGAAATACAGACTCATCTGGAAATTTTGTTGTAAGAGGATGATTATCTGGTATTGGTGGATCTATGAGCTGGTTTGCTATTACTTGTCCTTTGATGGATTTCCGTTCAACATATTGAATATCATATTCACTAAGGATTGTGACCCATTTTGCTAAACGTCCTGTCAATGCTGCTCAACTGAAGGGGTACTTCAAGGGATCGATCTTGGCTACCAAGTGTGTCTTATGATTTAACATGTAATGCCTTAATTTTTGGGCTACAAATACAACTGCCAAATAAGCACGTTCAACGGGTGTGTAATTTAGCTCATACCCCACCAGTGTTCGACTGATATAATATATGGCCTGTTCTTTTTCTTCATAGTCATTTTGTGCTAGTAATGTCCCCAGTGTTGAAGTAGTTGTAGAGATGTACAAAATTAATGGTTTTCCTTGGATAGGAGGCATGAGAACTCAAGGTGACGATAAATATTGTTTGATCTCGTTGAATGCTTCCTGACACTTATCTGTCCACACAAAGGGGATCCCTTTGCGTAGAAGATACTGGAATGGTTGACACCTATCTGCGAGTTGAGCAATAAACCATCTACTAGATTGAAGTCTACCTTGTAGAGTTCTTAGGTCACTGATTCCCTTAGGAGGAGCCATATCCAATATAGCTTTGACTTTAGCAGGATCAACTTCAATTCCTCTATAGGAGACTATGTATCCCAATAACTTTCCTGATGCTACACCAAAAACACACTTTTTTGGGTTTAACCGGACCTTATACTGTTCCAACCTCCTGAAAACTTTGTCCAATATTGAAAGGTGGTCTTTTCTTGTCAATTACTTTGCCAAAAGGTCATCTACATAGTCCTCCATTAATGTGTGTATCATGTCATAGAATATTGTTTTCATTGCCCTTTGATACATAGCGTCTGCATTTTTAAGACCAAACGACATTACAGTCCAATAGTATGTACCCCAAGGGCATGTGAAAGCAGTTTTATGTTGATCTTCAGGGGTAATACAAATCTGATTATAACCTAAGAAACCATCCATACGGGACAACATCTCATATCTAGCTGTAAGGTCCACAATGATGGCAATGTTCGGTAGAGGAAAATCATCTTTAGGGCATGCTTTATTGAGGTCTCGGAAGTCTGTGCATACATGAATATGTCCAACATACTTAGTGATAGGTACGAGGTTGGATATCCACTCAACATAGTCAATTGATTTGATAAAACCCACATCCAACAACTTTTTGAGTTCAGCTTTAACCAACAATGCCACTTGTGGGTGCATTTTTCTTAGCTTTTGTTTTACTGGCTTGGCATCTGGAAATAATGGCAAGTGATGCAATACTAACTCAGTATCTAATCCTGGCATGTTGGCATAAGACCATGCAAATTTTACCTTGCATTTTGAGAACTTTTGAAATTCTGGCTGTTGAACTTTTGTCAATGATGCCGCAAAGAGAACCATTTTGGGGTCTTCCACAGTAGCTATATTAACTGGTATGGTGTCTTCTACAAGCATTACTAATTTTTCTTTGTCTATGGGGAGAAATTCCAATCCTCCACCCTTAGGTGCCTCAGGGAGGTTTTCACCCTTGGATACATCCTTTATTTTTACTATTTTTTCGTCAGAAGGTGCCTTTCAGTTTTCACCTAGAGACGTGTCATTTTTTACTTTATTTTTATTTTTAATTTTGCCACTAGAGGATGGCTCAGTCTCCCTGAAATAAGTAGCACAATCCAAGTCAATGGAAAATCTAGCTTTGTGATCCCCATTTGGAATGCTCTCACGTAGTCCTAAAAACTCTGCTAAAGCCTCATCATTTTGAAAAGTGTCCATTATTAGTGGGCCTTGTTGGTTCTAGTCAATTAGATCAAGGTAAACTAAGGATATTCCATCATTAGTATTTGAAAATTGAGGAGATGATGTAGAGAGCATGTAAATGGACACCGCGACATTGAGAATGAAGTTGTCATCATTCGGTTCTATGTCAGATTATATCCAGTATTCTCCTTCACTTGTTTCATACTCACCAGCAAAGTAAGGGACAAAGGGGGTAGCATTAGAGTCAGGATCAGTAGTTGCAAGTGATGGCTCAGGAAATTCTGAATGATGGTTGTCAGCTTGGGATGACTGGGCTAGTATGTCGGGCTAGGACGAATGGGAATAGAATATGATCTAGACTTGACATCATTTGGTGTTGTATCGATCTTAAACATTTTCTAGAATCATTCCTCACATGTAGGCTCGCCAGGTTCAAGGAATAATTCATCAAGGCAATAGTCACTTAAAGATCGCTGAGAGCCAAATTCCCATTCGTGAGAGTCAGCTTCAAAGGAGGTGTCCTCAGTTGTCTCAACACATTCTGAAGCATACACTAACTCACATGGAAGCACATTGGTACTTGGATTGCCAAATTCTCATGGACCTAACCCTAACCCAAGATGTTTTGGTCTTTCTAAAATTGATAGTGGCTCATGCCTTCCATTTTTATCCTTGCCAAGACCACTTTTTCCATCATAACCTTTTTCTTTTATCATGTTGTATCCTTTTTCATATATTGTTACTGGCAAGGGAGTTAAGTCTCATGGTTCTCTATAAATCCAGGATAGTATATCATCTATGTCCTCTTGCCTCATTTCACCCCACTTTATGAAAACTATATTTGGAGGAACCCTGAAAGTTTCTTTTTATTGTATTTTAAAACAAGGTTTGCCATAGACATGGGAAGACTTGGGCATCTTTGTTATGCAATAGGCCATATTTAGCTTGTACTCTCCACATCCTTGGTCCTGAATTTGGGAGCCTCGGGTCGATGCTTGGGGTGATAAATGAAGTGGTAGGTGTTATGGAAGTGGTCATGGTGGTGGAAGAAACATAAGCGAATGTGGTCGGTGAAGAGGCAGGAGATTTCACAAGTGTTGAGGGATCAATCAATTTGGAAGACAAAGATGTCAGAGATTCCCTATTGATAGGGACTTGACGTTCCGAGACACCCCATAAGTTGGTACAATATTGGAATGGATCTGGGTCTCTGTATATAGTTATCTCGGTTCCTTCAAAAGGAAACTTCAAGCATCAGTGATATGTGGAGGGAATGGCTTTCAAAGCATGGATCCAAGGTCGACCGAGTAAAATGTTGTATGGCAGTTCCAAATCTAGAACTTGACAAGTGGTGTCAACAATGATTGGCCCAATCCGAACTGGGAGTGTAATTATGCCTTGAGAGGAACGTTCTTCAACATCATATGCCTTGATAAAAATGTTTCTTGTGGCATCTATGCAAGCATCAAAAAATCCTAATGCCTTGACCAATTTTAAGGATCATATATTCAGTCCTGCTCCGCCATCTACTAAGACTCAATTGACCTTATGTTTATGAACAAAGACTTCGATATGAAGGGCATCATTATGGTTGGATTTGGATGACAAATAGTCTTGGTCAAAAAAGGTGATATGGTGGGGTGTCATGAGATATCCTACCATGGCTTCGAATTGGCTAACATCAATATCGTGGGGTACATAAGATTGTTGCAGTGTTTTATCTAGGATAGCTCTATGGTTAGGCGAGATGCGTAACAACTCAAGAATAGAGATTTGTGCGGGTGTTTTTCCAAGCTGGTCAATAAGATTAAAGTTTCCTTTAGGTTGGGATTGCTTGTTTTGTGGACGCGATTGCAACTGTGAAGTGGACGGGCCAACTATTGTTACCTTTGGTTGTCTAGGGGGAGGAGGGTTGGCTATGGTGATCTTTCCACCACAAGTGGTGACATTGCATTCAGGGACCTTTCTAATGGTGACCGTGCAGACATGTTCCTCGGTTGTTCTAATGTGATGTATAATAGGTCCCCCATAATAGTCGTATCCAATACGGGCATGGTTGGCTCAAGTATTGTTATTAAGGTTTGACATAGAAGGGTTTCCTAAACCATGAATTTGTAGTGGGTTCTTGTGTATTGTATGATCTGCATTAGAAGCAAACTGTGGCCTACCAACTTCAATGATACGCTTTTCAATAAGATCTTGTACCATATTTTTTGATTGTTTATAGGAAGATTTTTTGTGTCCTTTTATTTGGTGGTAGTCACAAAATGAATTATCATCCCACCAAGATGGTTTAAACTGCCTAGGGTCATATGGTTTGGGGTCCTGAAGTGTGATGACACCATTCTGAATGCATTTCTTGAGGACTTCATCAATAGGTTCACCCAAAGGGGTGTATGTGCGACTTCTAGGGAATTGTCTTGGTTGTCTAGGCTACCCTTGAATTTGATTGTTTTGATTGCATTGGTTATTCTGATTTGTATGGATAGCATTAGCAGCATAGGTTTGTGTCATCATCTGTGTGTTTTGTAGTTGTGTCCCTTTTAGAGTAATCATAGGACCCATAGTGTTGACAGCCTTAGCATCGACTACACCATGATTGGTAACATGCTTGTTCTTAACCCAAAATTTGGTTTTGTCAGTAGAAGGAGGGTTTGCATTTGTGTTTTTAGGACCGTATTTTAGTCTTCCTTCGGCTATGAGGGCTTGTTCAACTTGGACACCTCATTCAACTAGGTCCACAAAAGTTGTGCAACAATGAACACACAAGCATTTTTTAGTGGGCCCATTAACGTTTGTACGAACATGTCAAATTTTTCCTTTTCAGGTATGTCTATATGACAATGACTCACTAGGCCCCTCCATTTTTGAAAGAATGGTAAAAAGGTTTCACCTGAATCTTCTTGTGTGAGCTGGCATAAGTTGGTAATGGAGGTTTCTATGTCAATGTTGAATGTGTAATTTTTCACGAATTTTTCAACAAGTTCTTTCCATGATTGAATTCTAGGTTGTAGTGTATAGAACCATTCTAGGGTTGGTCCTGCGAGGCTTTTGGGAAATAGTCACATTAGATATGTGTGCTCATGATCAATATCCACACAACTTGTTACAAACTCTCTGATGTGGTCAAGTGGATTTGTTTTACCCTTGTATTTGTTGAAGTTTGGACCCACATAACCATGTGGAAACGGTAGCATGCACAAAGTTGTATCAAAAGGATATGGACATAAGTCATATGGAATTGGTGTCTTCTTGTTAGAGGTTTTCATATTTTCCATCTATTTTTGAAGGTCATCCACTTTTGCTAGCAAGGAATGTACAATGGTTTCATTGGTAGCCTGAAAGTATAGTATGTTCTGATTAGGTGTTTGCTGATATTGCTAGTTGTGAGTGGGCATTTGTTGTTGAGTATGAATTTGGGATGAGTATGTGGGAATATGTAACCCCACCATGTTTGTCTATATTTGAGGTCCTTGACGTATTTGATGTCCAAAGGTATGCATTTGCTGTGTCATTTGAGTTCCTTGTCCTTGTTGAAAGAATTTTCCATGTGGCATGGTAGTGTTTGGTCCTTGAAAGTGTTCATGTGGTATATGTGTATTGTGCCCTTTTCCATGTGGGATGTTCATTTGCGATGATGTGTTAATGTTGTGTTGAGGGCCTTGAATGAAAACACATCGTGAGTTTCATCCAAAGGGATTAAATGAGGTTCCACCATAATGATGTGATGAAGATGCCCCCATTGTCATAGATGAAGAGCCAACCATAGGATTTGAAGAAGTGGTGCTCACTGATGTGGATGGATGCAAAGGTGGCTCCTATCATTTGTGAAGATGATGTGGATGTTGTAGGCATGGTCTGTGAAAAGGTAGCTCCTATCATTTGTGAAGATGACATGGACATTGTAGGCATGGTCATAGTAGATGTTCCTCCAGTAGATGTTGCCTTGGTTGAAGAGGAGGTTTTTTGATTTATGGTGCCACTAGATGTCGCATTAATGGTGGTAGTGGCTACTTGCGTAGTAATGGAAATGTTATTGGTCGAGGTATTATTCATGTCATGCTGGGATCTTGTGTTTTGTGTTGTATTATTAGGAGAGACATGCCGTATGGTATTAATGTCAAAACCTTTTGGTAATCTTACACCTTGGTCTAAGAGCATAGTGAGGTATCATTCAAGATCGTTCAAGACCAGGTCTTCGACAAATGAAGCTACTTCAGGATTTTGGGCTGCTGCCTCTAAGTTTTCAGCATAGACTTGTCCATTTTGGTATCTTTGTATGAATTGTTCAAAAAGTGGATTTTGAAAAGAAGTTGACATGTTCATGGAAGATTCTACGTTCAAATTTCCAAATGGGTCATCAAAAATCCAGTCATTGGGATTGGTGTTGATGTTGGTGTGGTTGTCAAAGTCTTGTCCAAAGTCTTCCATTTGTTTTTTCTTTCTTTGAAGTCTTGTTTCCACCATCAAAGAGATTGCTCAAATGAAGATGATGAAAATGCAAGGATGACACTAGTCTATGTTTTTTGTCTTTTTGTGTGATAAACGATGACAATGCAACGAGATGATAATGTGTATCTAAGGAAATGTGTAATGTCAAAAAGTGAAAGTGACAATTATGACTAGGATGATGAGGTGAAAAATAAGGACTAAGATGATTATGTCGACTAAAAAGGAAACTAATGCAAAAGCCTAGGTTCAAAATAACAACTAGGATGAAATAATGTTTTTGGATTTTTTGAATAAAGGATGAAAATGAAAGACTATGTTTTTGGATTTTTTTGGATAAAGGATGACAATGCAAGACTATTTTTTTTGATTTTTTGACAATAAGGGATGCAATATGACAATGTTGTCTAGAGAAAATAACTAATGCCAAAGGACAATGAAGACTAAGATGACAAGTTATGACACTAATTTTTTTTTGTTTTGTATTTTTTGAGGATGTCAATGCAAGGTGATAATCATGTTTTCCTAAGGAAAATGACCAATGCAAGGTGATAAATTGGTAAGAAAGGATGTCAAATGTCAAGGTGACAGTGATGAATAATGTGAAAATGTTGGTTAAGGAAATGACCAATGCAAATTCTAGATGCCAAATGAGGACTATGATGACAATATTTTGGATTTTAAAGATATGCAAGGTGAGGACTAAAATTATTTGAATGTCTAAGGTATGAAAATGCAAAGGTCTAAAATGATTTGGAAGAAGGTTTCCTAACCACCCTATGCTTGATCTATGTCTCAATTTTGGAATATCAAAGGACTTGTTTGAAGGATTAAACGACAAGGACAATTGACAAGTGAGTCTTCCTAACTAGACTTTTGAGTCAGAAGGATCTCACAAAAGGACAATGACTAAAGGAGATAATGATGTCTAAGTCCAATGATAACCTAATTTTGAAATTCAAGATTTTGCAAAGTGAGGTAAGGTTGTCCTAATCCAAAATATGCAAAATGAGATGAGGACCTAAGTTTTTGGTTTATGACTGAAAATGCAAAAGGTGAAGCCTAAGGATGAACCTAAATATTTGCAAAAATGACCCTATGGTAAGATGCAAGCTAAAATATAAAAGGAATGAGAGATTTGAGCAATCTCATGATTTGGTTTTGACAGAAGACTTTTGGAAGAAGATGTTTGATAGCAGGCTGAGACTATTGTTTTGATGTTTTATTGAAAAGTCTGAGTTGTCTGAGGTTTTGTGTCTAGATTTGTGAATGTTGTGTATATTGTTTGAAAATATAGAAAACACTTGACAAGCACGATGTTTTGGTGTATGCAAACACACATGAGACAAGAAAAATCCTAATAGCCTAATAGGCCAAGGGTTTGTATACTTGATATAGCCCACCGATATACCTCAGATTGATGTTAAACACCTTTCCTTCTCGAGAGTAGATAGCTTAGCAGTTTGGTGCCAGCACTGGCTTCCCTCCATGGATTATTAACATCATTTGGGCACACCAACTTTGGATTCTTGGGTAGTCACTTCCTAAGAATTGCTATCTCTACTCAACAGAGTCAGTAGTGAGTATCTTCGAGCATGATACTGTACCCTGCACTATACCAAGCAATGAACAAAAAGGGTTGGACTCTAAAACAAAAGGTGTTTAGTACATGCATTCCATTCATAGGGCATGATCCATGCAGTGAGAGTCCCCTTTTAGATCCATCTCATCAGAACCATATGCATGATTCTTGGGATTTCCCCAAGAATCTACTTTTATATACTGGCTGGAAGTCCCTCGGGTTCAGGGTGCTACCGGTCTGAGTCATCCTAGGGTGAGTACTTTTTCCCACCATAACAGAACCAAGTTCTAGAGTTAGTAACTATTTCTCTTACACCCAAGATCACCCAAAAGTGCAAGGGGAGAGGATACTCCAATTACTAAGTCTTGAGGGTGACAAAAAATAAGGTCGGTCTAGTTTTCTGATCACCTAGTTTTCACAAGGTGAGAGCATAATCATGTACCACCTTCAAGCACAGTTAGAAAAAATCAAGCACATGTTCATTTTAATGCACCGAAAGAAGTGTTCCTAAACTAGAAATCGTAAGAACATTGTTTAAGAAATGATTTTTCGACTAACGAAGATGAAAAACCACAAATTAGTAGTTTCATAAATGTCTTGGACCAACGAGAAAGCTGCAAAAAACTAAGTTAGAGCAAGAGGTTAAAAACCAAACTAAAACTTAAAAGTCAGTAAATAACTAAACTAGAAAATGAAGAGATTAAACTAAACTAAGAAAAAGAAATCAAAGAAAACTAAAAACTAAGAGCTTAATTTTTTTTTTGCTCCAAAAGAAGCAATTTTTGGGAGCCCCATTCCAAAGCCACATGGTACAAACAAAAGATTAGTAAACCAAAAAAAACTTGAATGAAAACAACAAACTAAAAATAGTGATAAATTTCTCAAAACTAAATAAAATTTTAAACTGTAGATATCTATGGAAAGCTAAGACATAGAGCTTCAAAACCCAGAAAATGTTTTGCAAAATCCTACAAGGAAAAAGTGTTATAAACAAAAGAAAAATTGGGTCTTAATAACTAAATCTTAAAAAGTTGCAATCATTAAAATAGTCATAACTTTCTCAAATCCTAACAAAATTTTGAACCATTTAAAGTTTCAGAAAGTTGATAATGAGGCCTACAAAACCCATAAAATGTTTAAAATAATTTAGGCGACCATTTTTTTGTGCTCAAAAAAAGATGACGAGATTTGATATGAATTCTTGGCTGTAACTTGCAAAATAGCAAAAAAAAAAAAGAACAAACAAATTTCTCTACAAAATGTCGGGTTCACCAAATGTATCTCCGAAAATTTATGTTTGATTAGGTTAGAATTTCTAAATCTAAAAATCCAAAGAGATAATGGAGTGCAAAGGAGAAAACATGAAAATAAATAAAACAAAGTTACCCAAATCTTCAATCTCCATGGTTGACCTCCATTACACCTTCTAGCTTGCTACAAGTTGAAGAGTGCCCTCAGATTCTTCGAGCAAATTTTAGATTATGCCGTGTTGTACACAAGTGTTGAAGGATTTTTCTATGCAAAATGACTCTAAATGCCTAAGAGAAGTTTTAAGTATGCATGAAAATGTGTTGTGAACATGAAGATCAAAAGTTCAATTGAATGCTTGAAGGAGAGAGGGAGACAAATGAATTCAAAATTTTCATTTTATAAGAAAAGGAAATTTTGAATGGATGGATGAGATTGAAGATCGAATCGACGGTCCAGAATTGATGCACCAAGAATATGCCATGCATGGCAAAAACTATGACGCCGACAACTATGACAGACATGTAGACTATGACAAGGAATAATGATAGGGTATCTTTGACCAAGTGGAGGTGCATAAATAATTTATTTTAAATTATTTATTCAAAATGGAGGAAAATGACAAGTGGCAAATAAATAATTTATCCAAATTATTTATTTAGATAAAATGAAAATAAGAGCATTTAATTAAATGGAGAGATGAAAATTAGACCTTAAATAATTAATTTAGATTAATTATTTAATAGGGAATGTGGCATGGGATGGTGAAATGATTTTAACAATTATTTAACTATGGAAGAATTAAAGGACCATGAATATATAAATAATTAATCGTAATTATTTAACTATAGATGAAAGATGACAAAATAATTAAATAAATAATAATTTATTTAACTATTGAAGAAGAGGAATAAATTAGTGACGCAATTAGTTTATTTAATTGATCATGATAGAATAAATAGACATGAATTAATTAAATAATTAAAATTATTTAATTAATAGATTAAAATGGACCAGATAACATAATTAAGTATCTTAATTATGCTAGGATAAAAGTGGTGAGAAATGGAGCTTGCAGGCCTAGGTCAATTTTCAGTGTCTACACTATCTCTCTTGAAAGGTAAAACTCTATCATCAAGCCTGAAGAGATAACCCCAAGGTCTCTAATGTTAGGTCTTGACAATGCATAAACAACTTAGTGATAATGTGAAAATGCTAGTAATCACAAAGAAACCTTATTACAAACAAATATTGGAATCTAAAACTTATCAGATCTTGTAATATGATGATACTTGAAGTTCTAAATCTAACATTGATAATAAAGAAATAAAAAAGATGAGGGTTTAAGGAAGGTTCCTAAGATTAAAACTACTCCTGAGATCAACAATGTAGATGATGAAATACTTGAAATGGACAAATCCCCTAAAACTAATTCTTGCTCAACCTAGATGAACCTACAACCTTAAAAAAATAGTGCAATCTTCTAAGGAATTAATGATTTTTAGATTATGAATATTCATCCAAAGCAACCCTATTGCAATTGAGATGAACAAAAATTCACAATTGAACTAAGCACACTGAATATATGGTCTAGGATAACTTTGTAAAGCAACTCACAATTAGCCAGTTACAAAAAGTATGGACCAAGGATTGCTAGAAATACTTCAAGCATCAAACCATAAACACTATTGAATCATATCTAACTCTAAATTTAAAATATATCCAATATTTCTCAAGCAATCTAAAAAGATAGAACAACAAAAACCATGCAAGATAAATCAACACAAGAGAATTCACCAAGATCACAATGTCTTCAATTGTATTGAATAATCCAATAACAACAAAAATTCTAGCATTATGTGTTATAGCACTTGCTTCAAAATACAACTAAATCCTAACACTAGCTTCTATTCTATCACTTAACTTGCTTCAAATTTGAATCATCTCACCCTTACAAATGAGGAAAGATGCCATACTTATAGAAATCTCATGCTATGTCGGTTCAAATAGGGTTAAAAGAAGGTCAGCCACAAAACAAGTCAGCCAAGAAAGTTCTAAAATAAAACAATATTTGCATTAAATTCTTGAACTCATGAAGGTCAGTTACATGGGTTCTCCAGTGTAGCTCGGTCGAATACATGTGAAGGATGAAGAAGGAATAATGGGGAAGCACAAATTTTGATGTAGCCCTACATTAAATGCCTTCCCCCTTGTCTTTATCTCATCCCACTTTATCTTGCACCATCAAGAAAATCCTCCCCAAGTCAGCCAAAGGTGGAATAATTAATATTTAAAACTTTCTCTCAACAGATTTAATATCTTTCCTTGCTTGTTTGATAATTTTATCCCATTCCACCTTGAGGGTTTGGTATTTTTCCATGGCCACAATATATGTGGCCACTTCATCCAAGTGGTGAATTGTGATTGGTCCATCATCCATTGGGGCATAAACATCACACCACTAGTTTCTTAACTGCTCTAGGCTAAGATGCCTTGGTAAAAACTTCTTTCTGTCAATCATGACTTCAAAAAATGAAATGCATTTGTTGTATATATCAGTTAGGGTGCCCTCTATTTGTTTTCCCTACTTGTGGATATTCTTCAACACCCTCTACCTAATCTACAAGGTATCATACCATTCCCAAAGTTCTTCAACCTTTGAAGAGGGGAGGATTCCATCACTTACCAGCTTCTATTCAGTGTACTCCATGATGGCTTTGGTTTTCTACAATAGGAGATCAACATCTTCCTTGTCCTGGGCCAACACATTCTTCAACCATTCCACTAAGCTATGGGCATCTCCACTAGTTGAGAGGATTTATTTGATTACATCATCTCCTCTAGTTCCCACTCCATGGAACCAATCAAGTGTGATCTATGTGGAGGTCTTCACTCTTTCCAATTCGTTGATCATTTCTTTGGGTAGGAGACTTCCTACCGATGAAGAAGAGTTAACCTGGCTAATAGTCTGCAAAGGCTTCATAAGATCTTACAAATATCTTTTAAACCTATCATTTTCCTTCTTTAATTCTTGTTTAGTTTGCACCTCTTTGTTCAACCTTCCAAGGATTGCAACACTGGATCCTTGAAATTCTTCAATTTCTTGTATCATGGAGGTGGGCACCAAGTTAATTGTTTGAACACTATAGTCTTGGTGAGGCACCTCATCCTTATTTTTCTCTGGTGTAGGGGTTATAATGTGGATCAACCTATTATTGGCCTCATCTCTACCAATCCTAGAAATAATCTTGGCCTTCCTCTTGGTTTTTCCCTTCCCATTATTGGCTAGTAGATTATCCCAATTCAGAGGAGTATCATCTATACCTATTTGCTTACTCCTTAACTCCTCAGCAAGCTAGCTATGAGTGGTAGAGTCTAACTATTGTTCATGTTGAGTGATGCCCCCTATTGTTTGGTAGAGGAATCAACACCTGAATCTTGGACCACATGTTCCTCTTCAATTTTGTCTCCCTTATCTCTTCCTAGGTTTTTATCCTTTTCTTTGTCATGTTCTTCTTCAGGAGTTGGGGTAAGGATCTTTGTGGGTGCTTCTTCTTTCTCTGAGGACTTATCTCCTACATCCTTAACAGGTGAGTCTTCATACGTGACCAAAGGGGACTATAGGATTCTCTCAATCTATACCTCAACAATGTAGAGTTCACCATCCTTGAATCCTTCTACATCTTCATCCTGGTGATCACCAACATCTGCCTCCTTGGACCCATGCTCTGCATCACTTGACTTAGGAAGGGGAGAGGTATCCTTTTGTTGTTCCATAATAGTTGAGGCTATGGGAACATTCTCTTTTAGTGCACTCTCCTTAGGAGAAGGGGACCTGGATCTCCTAGTATATACATGTGTCTTCTCTCTAGAGCTCTCCACATTCACCACTTTTGGTTTTGTTTTACCTTCTTCCTTGGAAAGCTCCTTTTTTTCTTGGAGGTTCTTGTTACTTTTCTCCTCTTGGACACATGATTATCTTCCTTCTCCTCCTCATCAAGTTCCTCCTTTGCAACAAACTTATTTTCCTTGGAAGTATTTTTCCTCTCTTTGGCTATTGGCTTTCTTTTCTTTTCTACCTCCGCCTCTGCTTGAACACACTTGATTTTAGTTTTAAAGGGAGAGTCTACCTTTCCTTTTCCTTTTGGATCTTTTTCATTTTCTTCAGAGGTCGAGTGGGATTCCAAATCTCCCATCAAGTCTTAGGTGTATTGCATGCCCCTACTATCCAATTCCCAAATCTTATGCTTGATCCATAGTTTAGTATATTTGAGGACATGAGTAGTGATTTGTTCCTATAGACATCAAAATTTGGACACTTAATTTATCCAAATTTATCACTTTTCATCAAAAAATCCTCTTATCCGAGTTAATTAAGTAATATTACTATTATTTAATTAATATCCTTAATTCTACCAAATCCCTAAGGTGTTTAATCCCCTTTTCATCAAATGAATTAAGTAAATATGACATTTATTTAATTCTTCACATGTCATTTTCATATAATCCTAATCCATTTCCTAATCTCTTCATTAGGGATGTGCACATATCTAATCCTTGATTAAGATGTGTCACATCCTCCAAATTTTGCAAGTTGGCTTCTAATACTCATTAACCCCTAATTATCCTCTAATTACTGATTAGTTAAGCCTAATCAGTACCTTGGTCAACTCTCCCCATCCCCCAAGGAATTCTTAACTCCTTTTTATTCACCCTAGGTTCGCCTCTTCCCCATGTGAATTTTTAATTCACATTTTATTCCTCCTAGAATCCCCTTTTCACATGCATCTTCTAGAATCTTTGACTTGTCACATCAAGTCACATGTGAAAAACTCCCACCTTTTTGGAGACCCTCTCTTATCCACTAGATTCTCCCAAGCATGTGAATTTTTAATTCAAATTTATTCCTCCAAGGAATCTTCTCATCTCCCAATGTACTTCCAAGGTACATGTCCTTACACATCATGTACTCTCCTTCCACCTCACTTATACATCATCACACCCTGAGCCACTTCACATTCCACATGTCAAGATGTGAGGGCTTGTGAGTTCTCAACTCACCATAACTCTTCATCTTGGCCTTGTTGGATAAATCTCAACCATTGAATTCTTTATAGAATTCAAATTCCTCTATAAATACCCCACTTTTTCTCTCATTTAGGGACCTCATGTACTTGATACCAAACTCTTTCCATTTTTCCATTTGAAAACACTTAGTCATTTTAGCACCCTCATGCTGTCATTTTGAGCATTCAACTCACAAGTATTTCCTTTTAATTAGCCAAGCCATTTTAGCCATTACCATTTGCATCTGATCATATAATCAATCTTGGATTTAGTCATATCAATAGCCATCCAAGGAGCACACAAGTACTCAAAATCAATTTCCAACCAAGGAATTTCAGCTGCAAAGAGAAGGTATAATCATTTACAATCTTCTTTCATCTTATCTCTTTGTGTTAAAAATTCCTTAGGCTAATATTTAAGGTGTTCTTTGTGTTTTTACATTACATTTTAGCTGTTTTACATCATTAGAATAGGTAAAACTCAAGGATACACATTTCTAGCACGCTCGATGGGACCCACAAACAGATTTGTTTACTTTACATTCGTTATTGTTGAGATTGTTTGTTGGTACAAGTCATAGAGGGGTGGTTACGCCCTATGGTTCATTGTAGAGGGATGGCTACAACCTCTAGTTGACTACAGAAAGGTTGCTATGCCCTTTGGTTGACTGAAAAAAGGTGGCTATGCCATTTGGTTGATTGCAGAATGGTGGCCACACCCCTGTATAAAAATCTAATTTTTGATATTTTTCTATAATTAGGCAGTCATGCCCCTGTTTAAAAATTTGATTTTTGATACTTTTCTGCAATTGGGCAACCACACCCCTGATTTAAAAATCTATTTTCTAACATTTTTCTATAGTTGAGTGGCCACACCCTTGTTTAAAAATTTGATTTCTGACACTTTTCTATAGTTGGGCAGCCATGCCCCTGATTTAAAAATCTATTATTTGACACTTTTCTACAGTTGGGTGACCACGCCCTTGATTTAGAATTCTATTTTCTAACATTGTTTTGCAGTTGGGTAGCCATGCCCCTATTTAAAAATCTAATTTTTGACACTTTTCTGCAATTGGGCGGCCACGCCCTTGATTTAAAAATTTGATTTCTGACATTTTTCTGTAGTTGGGTGGCCACACCACTATATAAAAATATGATTTCTAAACTTTTTTGCAATTGGGTGGCCACACCCTTGATTTAAAAATCTATTTTATGATATTTTTTTGCAGTTGGGCAACCACTCCCCTAATTTTAAAATATGTATTCTGACATTTTTTGCAGTTGGGCGACTATGCCCCTAGTTAAAAATTTTATTTCTAACATTTTTCTGTAGAAGGGAAACTACGCCCCAGTTTGAAATTTGCTTGCTAACATTTCACTGC
Organism: Sequoia sempervirens; assembly: GCA_007258455.2. NCBI lineage: Eukaryota > Viridiplantae > Streptophyta > Pinopsida > Cupressales > Cupressaceae > Sequoia > Sequoia sempervirens. The sequence goes on from VDFB02193702.1 coordinate 107,579, forward strand.
AGAAGTTACACTGCGCCCTCTTGCTTACTACAGTGCGGCAAATACGCCCCAAAACAACACAATTTGGAAGGTAAAAAAACCATTTTAGGTTCGTTTTTGCTCCCTTTTCTGCTATTTTTAGATCCTAACCCCCTAAAATTGGTTTTTTCAAGGGTATTTGTGTTTTTGCTAACATTTTGCATCATATTTTTATGTAATTGATGAAGAACGAAGGATAAAACAATTAACATTTTCTTGCAGGGCTATCTGTTTGCTCATATTTTAAAAGCTATCCTTGTTTTCGTTAATCTAAGAACATAGTTTAATTAGGGGAAGTAATATTCATTGCTTGTTTTGTTTGTTTTGTGTCACCCAAGGGGGCATTGGTTTTTTTTTAGTTTCCCCTTGCAGTTCATGTGAGCCTGTAGAGTAGTTGGAAATGATTAGTGCCTTTTTTTAGTGGGACATGCTTCGGAATTTCATCACCCCAAGGGATGATTTCAACCATGTGTACCAGCAAGGTATATAAAAGGGGGAAAGCAAAAGTTGTACCCCAATCCAAGCACGTCGTAATTGGTGGAGCATCGAAGCTAGGGTGATACCTAGATAGATGTGAAAAGTTGGTCCAAGCCCTTCAATATCTCACTGGTGTTCTCGACTCATGCTTGTTACGGGCTAGTGTTCACGGTTGTGCCTCACGTACTGAGAATATATCGAGGACTCCCTATAACTCTTGTGCATCCTAGATTAAGACCTTTGTTGACCATACCCTTAACACTAATCATAGGATTGTGCTTGTTTAAAGTGTCTTCTTGTGAGAAACTTGTGAAATTTTTGACAAATTGGCCTTATTATCATCATTTTGAGTCCTTTCCATAGTCATTTCCATCTAAACCAAACCTCGTTTACCATAGAAAGGTGGTCATGCCCTCTCATTTATTGCAGAAAGGCAGTCACACCCTCCTATTTACTGCAGAAAGACGGTCACACCCTCCTGTTTACTATAGAAAGGTGGTCACACCCTCTTGTTTACTACAAAAAGGCGATCATGCCCCTACAACCCACTGCAGAAGGGAAAATTTGCCCTATTTAGTTTTGTCAAGCTTCCAAACCTTTGTTTAGCCATCCCAACCCTCCATTTAATCATTCCAAACCTCTATTTAATGATTCTGAACCTTCCATTAGCCATTTTGAACCTCCGTTTGACCATTCTAAACCTTTGTTTAGCCATTTTGAACCTCCGTTTGACCATTCTAAACCTTTGTTTAGTCATTTCAAACCTTCGTTTGGTCATTTTGAGCCTTTGTTTAACTATTCCAAGTATCCATTCATCCATTATGAGCCCCCATCCACCCATTCTAATAGTCGTTCTTCTACTTTGGGTTATTGCTCTCCTCATTCCAAGCATTGTTCATTCATTTTGAACCTTCATTCATCCATTTCGAGAGTCATTCTCCTGTCTAGGACTTAGAAACAACAAATTTTCATGAGTTTTCCCACAAAGGGGAAAAATTTACCTCTATTTTACTACAGTGGGGCAAACCTACCCCTATATAGGACCCTAAAATGAACATTTTCTCTTGTCATTTTGGTCTTTTTGTTAGCCATTCTTTGTCATTTCAGTCGTTCTCAATCATTTTTTCCTATTACCACCCTTTCTAGTGAGTCCCCCATCAATTTGGGTGAATTTTCTTCTTGTATAGCCAATTTTCTCTTCCATTTAGTTAGTCCATTCATCCATTCCAACCCTAAAATGAGTGGTTTTGCTTATCGTTTTGGTCGTTTCGACAGCCGTTCTCCATCATTTTCAGCTGTTCTCAATCATTTTAAGCAATTACAACCTTTTTTAGTGAGTTCCCCATCAATTTGGGTGAATTTTCTTCTTTCATACCTAATCTTGTCTTTTGTTTAGTTAATCCACTCTCCATTCCAAAAGGATTCACCCATCCCATTCACTTGTTCACTCATTCCGAGTAAATGTTCACCCATTCTGAGTCTTGGTCTCTATGTTCTGAGAGCCATTCATCCATTCCAAGTAATTTTTCACTCATTCTGGGTAGTCGTTCATCCATTTTGAGCCTCTATATCTCCATTTTGAGAGTCGTTCAACCATTCTTAGCAATCGTTTACTCATTTCGAGTATTCATTCACCCCTCTTGATCATTCATTTACTTGTTTTGAGTACCCATTCATCCATTCTGATCTTCTATCTCCTCATTCTGAGAGTTTGTCTCTTGTTTTGAGTGATTGTTTACCTGCCTGCATTGCCTCTGGTGCAGGAGCACCTAGTGGAATTCATGCCTCCATGAGGCCATTTTGTAAATATTTGATTTACATGGTATTTTGGTCATGTCATAAGGTCATTTAGAGCATATTTAATATGTTTGAGTCATTTAATAGGTTATTAGGTGAGTATGAGTTCATATTGTCAAAACTTGTAAAAATTGTCAAAAGTTGTCAAAATGCAAAATTGCAAAATTGCAAAAATGCAAAAATAAGAAGATGAAGGGTCATATGAGGAAGTTAGAAAGTTGTAGGTGGTTGGTTAGGCTTATAAGTGGTTTAAATACCCTTGTATGGTCGAATCTTAGTGGAGAGGGATGTAAATAATGAAGAACCAATAATGAAGCCCTAATTTTATGCAAAATTTCTATGTTTTTTCTAATAAATCTGAGTTTCAGATCATTGTACGAACTCTTATGGCCATATTTTCATGGGAAAATCATTTGGAATGATTAATATATGATCTAAAACATTCTCCTTTTTGTCTCACTCAATTTCATGCAAATTTGAGTAAGTTATGGTGATTTTATTGATTGCAACTTTTCAGATTTCTCTGTTACAGTCGTGTTGCAGGAAATTGTACGACTAGGTACAGCCTCAAAATGAAATAAATATTATATTTTTGGATAGAGGGAGGAGTTATCTTTCTTTTGGCATTGGTTTGAGGTTGTTTCATGGAATATTAAGAAATTTATGCTCATTTTGGTGAAAACAGTCAAGTTCTGATTTACACAGGGCAGCAAGCAATAAAAATTGCATATCTTTCATTTTAACCATTAAAAATTGGTAAAAATTTGCATGAAGGTCTGTTTTGAGGTTTTGAATGATTTCCCATTGGTTTCATTGAATTTTGAGAAGATTTATATTTTTCCTGTGTTCCGTGACGGGCTTCTTCCATCTAATCATCTGTTTCCCCAATCCAATCATTCATTTCCCAATCCAATCATCTGTTTCCCTAATCCAATCATCCATCTACCCATTCCTATCTTCTATCTACCCAATCCAATCAATTGTTTTCCCCATCCAAATCACTTGAACATCATTTCATAAGTTATTATCTAAATTGACTTGGGTGTTTGAATTTGATCATCATTATTAACATTTCCTTTGGATTTTCATTCATCCTAAGTTAATAATCATCCTTTTCCCAATCAATTCACTTTCAATCTCAAGGTGGATTCGGTGCTACAATCATCCATTTATCCTTTAATCCGATCAATCAGTATCCTACATCACCTAGGGTAATCTCTAAATGGGGTTTTCTGACCCCTTTTGTCATCCTATTTAATCCATCATTAGATCTTATCAATCATTGATCAATATTATCCAATCCAATCCAATCACATCCTTATCCAATCACCTTTGACCCTATCAATATGCTTCCATCTCAAAGTAGATTCGGTGTCGTAGTCATCCTTTAATAATCAAAATCAATCCCATTGCATCATCTAATCATCCTACTTTGAGGTTTAATCCAATCTCGATCTGAGCTTGACCTAAATCCTGATTTGAGCTTTAGTCTATTTCCATTCAAAATATTTGATCCATTCTCTTTGATCCATTCATCATCATGAATCCTTATCCTCCATCAATAGTAGTCAAGGGAAACCCTAATTATGTTGATGATGATAATGAAAGTCTTGTTGATCAAGAGATATATGACATAGATCCCCTTGACACTGCCATCACTAGTAAGCTTTCTCCACCCACTTTCCAAAATCCAATTACTCCTCCAAGATACCTCATTATGTCTTCATCCATGCCTAATCATGCTCCTTATCCTACCTTTGACATGGGATATCCAACATCTTCTTTGTCCCCATATTCATCATGTCCTTCATTGACATCATCCTCTTATCCTAATTTTCCATCCCAATACCCTTATTACCATCTCCCATCCATGTCTCCCTATCTTAATCCCCTTTCCCAGTCTATCCAAACTAATTGTATATCCACCCCCTTTTACCTTAATCCTACATCCATGTCTCCTCATCCCAATCCACTACCCCAATACCTTTATTATAATCCATCACCCACATCCTCTTTTCCTTCTACACCACCCATATCCTCTTGGCCTAATCCACCATCCATGTCCCCCTATCCTAATTCACCCCTCCAATATCCCTACCTTAACCCTCCATCCAATCCTAATCCTCCACCTACTCCTAGTCCTCTATCTACTCCCAGTCCTCCATCTACTCCTAGTCCTACATCCAATCCCATTCCTCCATCTACTCCTAGTCCTACATCTAATCCCATTCCTCCATCTAACCCTAGTCCACCAATCCATAATCCCTCATCCATTTCTACCACCCTAGCAAGGCCAACCATATGAAAATCACTCATTTCAGAAGTTCTCCAAGGACTCATGACAAAGAAGCCATCCCTATTTCCACATCTTGAAGTCCTGGAATCATGCCATCCCAATCCATCATCCACAATCACTAGTGATGAGACCCTTCTCCATACCACACCTATCATTGTTGTTACCACCCCTAGCACTACTCAAACCATTGAAACCATCAAACCCCTTGAATCCATTGAACCCCCATCTCCTACTCTAAGAGCCACTTAATCCATTGAAGAAACCCAAATCCAATCCACTCCCTCTATTTGTAGATCCACCCAATCCATCAAAGATACCCAAATCCTCCATACTTTCATCTCCCCCACTTGAAGAGTCCCTCCAATACTTCATTTTCATTCCACCCACACAAGATGAGTCATGCCAAGAGTTTGATCTAAAGCATACCACCATATCCCCTCCACATCAAGATCCCACAATCCCATCTAGTCCATCTCAAGCTCATAGTCCTTCATCCATTCTGACCCATGATCCCCTTGACACTCTAGATCCAATCACTCCATCACATGAGCCCTTATCTCATGCTGCCCTTAATTCCTATCCTACGATATCACCTAATTCCTCTATTGATCCCTCATTGCTTACTCTGCTTGATCAAGATGTTGCTACCTGATCATCTCCATCTCATGATCCTCCATCATTGCCTATTCCATATCCTCTTGGTTCCCTCTCATTCATCCATGGTGGTCTCCTTGCAGAAGAAAAACAGAGCATATATGCCACCCATCCTCCCCCACCTAATAATGGACTCGCATCATTCTTCCAAAATAACAAAAATCCTATCCTAGATCGAATGCTCAAGAGAATGAACTATCAAGGAAAAGGTTTAGGCCTTCATGAGCATGGTATTATAGAGTCCATCCAAGCTAAAGAACATTTGTATACACAAGGTATTGGATGTACTAATCACAACTCACAATCCAAGAATGTTGGTACAACCTCCACACATCTTCCCTGATCCTCTTCTAAAAAGATAAGAGGTTCCTCCCATAACCCTACCAGATTGTTTACTACCATCCCCTCTCCTCCATCATATCTCTTCAAAACAACCAGCCATATTCCTCCTTCATCCGCTCCATCCATTTTGGGTCCTTATGTTCCCCTGTCCCCCATCAAATATCCTCAAGGTCCTAAGTCTATTTTGGGCCCTTGTATCCCAAAATCACCTCCTCCATCTTGTCCTATTCATCCTTTCATCCATCCATCACCTATCCATGATAACTATCCCACTCTCATGTTTCCTAATCAGGATCAACAAAGGCACGTACCTACACATCCTCTATCCACATATCATCCTCCAAATCCTGCCTCCATCACTCCATTCATGTGTCATCCACATCATGCATCCATTCACAACCATCCCATTTCTCTCAAAATCACTTTGGATTCCAAAGTACAAATGCATAAATCTAAACATCCATATGAATCAAAATCTCCTCATGTCCCCTCTAAAAGACATGTTGAAGAAAAAAAAATCAAATCCCAAATCCAAATCAAGTCCATAGGCTACAAAGGCCCACCAAAGAAAAAATCAAAACAATGTGGATCCTAAAGAAAAAAGATGTAATGCCTTCAAATGAAGCATCCATAAACACATCCAAAGTTGCTACTCCAAAAGCTAATCATGAAAATCCTCCATCTCCTAAATCCATTTTGGGTCCTTATGTCCCAAAATTTTCTATCACCTCTCCTCAATTGAACCCTCCATTAGCCCCACATCATCCAACTATTAATCCTCCTATCCTTTCACACGCCCCACCACATGTGCCAATGATGGTCTTGAACATGCCTCCCTATCATACGTTTACTCCATCAATCCACCCATACACTTTCCAACATCCTAGCCATTATCCCACATATCCCCCACATCAAGTCTCGCTAATCCATTCTCTTGCATAATCCTCTTAAACTAATAAGGTTGTACCAACATCTGATAGTCACTTCACACATGGGATCTTATTACTTGATGCTTGAGTCCATCTCTGTCTGCATATTATCCAAAAAGTACAAAAAAAATTGCCAAAAAAGCAAAAAATCGTCAAAAAATAAAAAATAAAATAGTAAAGAGAAATAATTTGTCCAATGGTGAAAACTTGGCAAACAAGCACCTTGGATAAGTACCATGATGAAAACCTAGTAAATAGGAATCATGCGTAAATTCCCCATCCAATTTAGTTCTGCACTTGGGGGCAACTGCATCCCTTTCACCCATCTCCTTCATCCCACCTGTCTTACACATCCTTCCTATCATATCCCATTTATCTCGATCCCTCCATCCTCCTTGTGATCTTGATATATCTAGGGGAAAACATATATACATTCTTTGGACACCTCTTGGAATAGTTTCCCTTCATCCATACATTATCATATTCTTTGTCCACCCATCATGTTACCATACACCTACCCCCCCTATCGTATTCCTTATCCACATCCATCTACCTTCTTTGTCTATCCATCATGCTATCATCAATATCCCTTCCTTATCCATGCATCCTACCTTCATTCATCAAACTCCCTCATCCACCCATCCTATCCTCCTTCGGCTATCTCCTTTATCTTCCTATCCACTCATCTTTCACCCCTTTTTCCTTATCACACATGACATATCTATAGTGTGGGCATATACTTCCTTTGTGACATAAGTCCTTGGAGACATCATTCATCGATCCTATCTAACTTTTCATCTTCTGATCCTTATCTTCCTTTCCATCCATTCAAACAATCCCTTTCATATCCCCATCTTTATCTTCCTACCTATCCAAAGAATCCCTTCTGTCTCCCTATCCTTGTCTTCTTATCCATACAAACAATCCTTTTAACCTCCTTATCCTTATCTATCCATCCTAGCATTGCTTCACCTCCTTATCTTCCTATCCATCCCTATCTCTATTCCCAATCCTTTACATCTGTCATCCCTATCTCCCTATTCATTAGTCTCTCTCTTCATCCCATCTCATAATCCCTTGTCATTGGTATTTGGATATAGGATTCTCCCAATGCAATCCAATTCCATCTATCTAATCATCATCACTCTTTCTTCTCTTGCACATCTTTCCAATCCCTTGTCACTTTTCATCACTCATCTAGCTATCATATCATCCTCCCAAGTCATTTTAATGATTTGGATAACCATCCCATACCTAAGATTTGTAATTACCATCATCCTATCTTGCTGTATCGGTCCCATATTTTTATCCACTTATCCTATCATCTCATCATCCTTTATCCATTGTTTGTCGTTGGTCAATGGTCGAACTACGTTGCCCCTACACTTTCACATAGGAAAGGTTGATCATTTGGTTTTCGCCCAAGGATCTATTGTTTATCTAGTCCTGTCATCCATCATCAGTCTCCATTTTCCTCTTTTTGCTTTAATCGATGGTCTTTTATCGAACTATGAGGGCTCTATGCTTGCACGTAGGCAAGGCTAATCTTTAATCGGTCCTCGAGCCCCTAGGTCTTTAGGATGTGTCAAGTCTTTTGTCTCGTCACTTAATTCATGTTGTCAAGCTATGCCCTTATCTCTTCAGTTCTTAATAAATGAGATCCACTAGTATCAACAGATCCAATTGGTTCTGAGTATCCTGCATCATATCGATCTTTTAGCTTAGTATCCATCATCAGTCTCTATAGGATGCATCCTTCCTAATAGACCTCATCAACCCCATCCATCCCCTTGATCCTATGGCAAAGGATGTTTTGAAATTGATTGTGATCTCTTGATGCTTTTGGATTTTCTTTATCATTTGAGCTCCCTATCACACCTCGTCATGGTCGCCTTGGTCCATGGTGTGTTGTGACTGGTAATCATAAGGGCATGTATTAATATTTTTGTTTGTTGTTATCTTCTTGGTTGTCTCACATAGTACCCACCAAGATACCTGTGATCTTGTGCTATGTTGGGGCATCCTGTGTGCTTGTGGTTATCCTAATACCTAGCCTGACCAAGGTCATCATGACTTTGGGGTGTTGGGATCACCTCTTTGTTTGTTGTATTTTTTTTATTCATTAGACACTAATCCACCTTGGTCTTTCATACCTTGGTGTATCTTATCTTATGCTATAGCAAAAATTAGTGCTCTTAAAGATGGAAAATTGCATTAGGATTGTATTTCATTTTCCCTTCCATCATCTTGCATGTACCCCCCATCCTCTCATCTATCAAAATCCCCCCATCCCTTCATCCTTCATCACTCTCCCTCCTCTATCCATCTAATCTCTTATCATCAACAACACTCCCCCATTATCTTTATACATTTTATCCATCTCACATCTCAATCATATCCTCATCAACTCATATCTCCCACAAATCATCTAATCAAATCCTTGGTCTTGTCCCCAGTCTTGTTACAATCCTTAACCCCATCATCATCATCATCATCATCATCATCATCATCATCATCCATCTATGTCCTTCCATATCCCTTCAGTGTTTTTTTGGGATGTATCCTTCCCTCGTCAACAACACTTTCATCATCATCATCAAAAGATATTCTTGCCTATCCTTCCCTCATCAATACGACTCATTGGGGTGTATCCTTCCCTATCCTCATGTTGTTTTGGGATATGTCATTCCCTCATTGACAACACTCCATCCATCATCAATCACTTTTGGCTTGTACCTTGACTGGTGCCACATCACCTTTTGTCCATAAATCCATTTGTGCTTCATCCATCTCCTATCAATTATCATACTCTCTTACCCATCACTTTGCATCATTTCATCCATTTCGAGAGCACATCCTTGTTCTCTTCAACTCACATGTCCTCTCAAGGGGGCATCCTCATAACCTACTCTTCATCGTCACCCCCATCATTTTTCCTTCCTAGTCACTCCTTTGAATGACTTGGGCATCTTTTCTGATATGACCATTTCCTTTTGGGTTCATTATTTTAATATTCTTTGAAATGTTGCTACTTTGTAACACCATCTCAAAGAGGGGAAAAATGTAGACATCCAAATTTGGACACTTAATTTATTCAAATTTATCACTTTTCATCTAAACATCCTCTTATCCGAGTTAATTAAGCAATATTACTATTATTTAATTAATATCCTTAATTTTTCCAAATCCTTAAGGTATTTAATTAATAATTAAATACCTTACCCTCCTTAATTCCCTTTTCATCAAATGAATTAAATAAATATGACATTTATTTAATTCCTCACATGTCATTTTCATCTAATCCTATTCCATCTCCTAATCTCTTCATTAGGGATGTGCACATGCCTAATCCTTGATTAGGATGTGTCACATCCTCCAACTTTTGCAAGTTGGATTCTAATCCTCATTAACCTCTAATTATCCTCTGATTACTAATTAGTTAAGCCTAATCAGTACCTTGGTCAACTCTCCCCATCCCCCAAGGAATTTTTAATTCCTTTTTATTCACCCTATGTTCCGCTCTTCCCCATGTGAATTTTTAATACACGTTTTACTCCTCCTAGAATCCCCTTTTCCCATGCATCTTCTAGAATCTTTGACTTGTCACATCAAGTCACATGTGACAAACTCCCACCTTTTTGGAGACCCTCTCTTATCCACTAGATTCTCCCAAGCATGTGAATTTTTAATTCACATTTATTCCTCCAAGGAATCTTCTCATCTCCCAATGTACTTCCAAGGTACATGTCCTTATACATAATGTACTCTCCTTCCACCTCACTTACACATCATCACACCCTAAGCCACTTCACATTCCACATGTCAAAATGTGAGGGCTTGTGAGTTCTCAACTCACCATATCCCTTCATTTTGGCCTTGTTGGATAAATCTCAACCATTGAATTCTCTATAGAATTAAAATTCCTCTATAAATACCCCACCTTTTCTCTCATTTAGGGACCTCATGCATTTGATACCAAACTCTTGCCATTTTTCCATTTGAAAACACTTAGTCATTTTAGCACCCTCATGCTGTCATTTTGAGCACTCAAATCACAAGAATTTCCTTTTACTTAGCCCAACCATTTTAGCCATTAGCATTTGCATCCCATCATATAGTCAATCTTGCATTTAGTCATATCAATAACCATCCAAGGAGCATACAAGTACTCAAAATCAAGGGCCAACTAAGGAATTTCAGCTACAAAGAGAAGGTTTAATCATTTGCAATCTTCTTTCATCTTATCTCTTTGTGTTAACAATTCCTTGGGCTAATCTTTAAGGTGTTCTTTTTGTTTTTACATTACATTTTAGTTATTTTGAATCATTAGAATACGTAAAACTCAAGGATACACAGTTCCAACTCTATTTTCTCTTCTTCTAACCAATCAATTTCACCTATTGGCTTGTCCTTGATTGGTTTATAGTCATGGTTTTGTATCACATCCTTATCATCATCAATTTGGTCAGGGATGGCCTTGATGTTATATAGTTTGATCAAGTTGACAAGTAGCCTTGAGAACCTTTTATTTCTAACCTCAAATTCATCTTTACAATTAGCCCAATAGTCCTCAATATCGTCTTTGTGTCCAAATTCCTTGCTAGCTCTCTTTTGTGCTTCGCCTATCCTGCTGAATTTAGGACTTTTTGAGTGAAATGACAAACCCAAGGCACTCATTTCTTCCTTAGAGGAATGTGCTAAGATGATAGAGGGAATAGCCTCATTGCTCCCCACTCTCAAAAGGAAGTCATTTCCAAATCCATTCTTATGCTTATCCTTCTTCATAATGGCATCAAAGTCACAAATTTTCCTGGTGACCTCTAAGAGTATAATGTGATCAGCTGGGTATCTTGGTAGTTTGTAAGGATCCCTCTGACAACCATCTATCGTTATGTAGGAAAATATAGTAAATTGTATCAACCATGCTCCAAACCTCCTTATCAACTCCTTAGCAACATCTGAAATCCTTACATGCTCTGCACCTTGGAGAAATTTGGTGATGTACATGGTGAATGCATCATTCACCCTTCTGTATCTGGAACTTCCCAAGTGCAACTGGGGATAAACCTCATCTATTGTATCCTATCCAAATATACCTCTAGTGCTCAACCCCATGTAGGGATGGAATCTTTCCAAAGCATAGACCAAGTAAGATGTCATTTTGAAGCTCTTGGTGTATACTACATTGCACAATTGTTGGTGAATCATAGCCCTGATGATACCTGACCAATGATAGTCAACATCTTGCTCCATTCTCACTATGATGTAAAACATCCAACTCTCAAATATCCCTGCAGTCTTCAAACCCACCACTCTGCTAACAAGAGTGAATACATCATAGTACTCAAATTTAAACTTTGCCCTGAATAATTCTTTTGGAAATTTTGAAATCTGGAGCTTAGATTTCTCTAACCAAGAATTTATAACCTGCAAAGACTTGTTGGTGTCTTTCGCATAATACTTCTTGGTGATATCAAGATCAAAACTCACTACATGGGATTTGTCAAGAATGTCAAAAATTTGTGCCACTGGAATAGGGGAGAATTTAGCCAACACTCTACCTTTTCGATTGATCAGTCTCTATGTGTCCTAGTCATAGTGTCTGGCACACTCCAAAACCAACTCATAGCATTGCACAATGGGAGGAAATCCAACCACATTGGCCAATCAGGGACTCACTAATGTTCTTTCCAATAGAGGAGGGTCCTGCCCTACCATTCTGGCCTTGAATTCCTCATAATCCCATTTCCCTACATTTGTATCAGTGATCTCCAAGCAGATGGAAGCCAAATTTCTCTCAAAAGACTTGCTCTTTATGTCCAATTTGATTCTTTCTGCTTCTGATATTGAAGATCCTTCAGCACCAGGATCCATCTGTTTGCTCTTTGTCTTGCTAGCAATTGCCTTACTTGACTTAGCCTACATCAATCAAGAGATCACAATGAATTTCCACTATAAGATTAGAATCGAGTTAGCCCATCACAAAAAACATATTTTCAAGTCAACCAAGCCCAAACAATGATTAAAATATCTTTAAAACATGATAAAACATTGTTCCTTAAAAGTTTGGGATTTTGACCCCTTCGAGGAAATCGAGCAAGGGAGGAATTTCTAAGATCTCTAGGTGAGACAAAATTTAGCAATTAAAGCACAATTATCAAAATGAATCATCTTAAATGAAGAAATGGCATCATTCATCTTTAAAATATTCACATTCAATCATGAAATATGAAAATCATGCGGCATTACCTCATTCAGTTCCTCAATTCTTCATGCTTTTCAAGTTTTCAGGAATTTTTGTCAGGGGAAAAATTTAGCAAAGCAAGCACAATTTTCACGTTTTTGCACATCCTCAAGAATAAAAAGGGATGATGGAAACTTAGGGAATTTCAAAGGGGAAGGAATTCCATGAAAGGCTCAAAATCCTGAAAGCTTTATTTTTCATGATTTCACCCAAATTTATCAAATAATCATGAATTTGGGGATTTGGTGTCTAATCTCATTTTCCCTAAATAATTCACCCTTGAACTCAAATTTTCAACTCTCTTAAGGGAGATTTTATTGACAATGGTGATGTCCCTAAAATCTAAACCCTAGATTTTTTCCATTAATGCACATTTTAACTTGGATTTTCTCACTTGTTTTGCTAACTCAAAAATGGATCTTTCAAAGCCTATACAAGTGAGTAAGAACTAAAAAAAGGGAAATAAGCTTTCCAATACACCTGGGTTGTCAACCTAACATTCCCAAAGAACCCTAGATCATACCAAGCTAAATCAATATCAAATGCATGGCTGAATTTGAATGTGAAATCTGAAAAAACTTGGCGTTATTAGATTGACTAATTAACCAGGGGATGCACCATCAAAAATTCAAGAAATTAGGAAAACACGATGGACAACCCTAGCTTAAAGCGCACGATCCCAAACATGACAAATCTAGGCTGAAAGCATGCCAAATACACCACAAAACCATTCACACTCATCAATCAAAAGCAAAGTAGTGTATACATACCATTGATGAAGTAGAATCCAAAATGACAATCGAGTGGTAGCAAGCTTTGACTCCCAAGAAAGTGACAACAAATCCAGGAAAAACCACCAAATAAAGTAATTCACAAATGCAAACACTAAATCACACTCAACACCCAAGTTTCACTCTTCATATTGAATGGAAAGCAAATGATAATAAACTCAATAGCACAAAATCCATCAAAAATCAAATAAATATGGGCCACATAAATTCTACAATCAAGCATAAATGAAATGACAAGACAACCTAGGATACATTTTAGGGATCCGACGAGCTAAAAGAATTTTGGAAAAAACTAGTGGACACAAAATTCTACGAAGGACAGAACTATTTGAAGTACAGTTTGAAGTCCTCCTCATCAGGATTTGAAGAAAATCGGGGAATTCTGCATGGGGAGGAAATTCCTGAAATCAGAGGAAACCTGAAAATTAACCCCAGACTTAGGATTTTCAATGAATTACTTGGGGGAATCACTTGTATGAGAAAAATAAGCACTCAAGCTTGTTGAAGGTAAATCAAATTCGAAAATTAGAGGACCAAAAGGCCACAAAGACCAAGGCAAAAAGGGGTCCCTATTTTTAATGGGGTATGTGTGCAAAAACTACACAACAAATGGCGACTCCGGTGGGGAAATGCTCTAGAGCATCTTGATGACAAACTAGAATCATGATCCCTGAATCTCTAGTTTCAGTCCTTACACTAGGTTATATGTTTAAAATGGCTTCAAAAATCACATGCAAGCAAACCTTTCCTGTACTAGGGTCGAAGTGTGTGCTCACATATTCATTTCCCTTTCCTTAGTTGCAACAAGGACCAAACTAGTTCTGACAAGTCTATGTAAAGATTCTAACTCGAAAATCATTTTCGATAGAGCCTCATTGCTAGTTAGGAATCCATAGCCCCAATGAGGTTATCATTGTGGTCCTCCCTAGCATAGCTATATTGCCAACCAAGTGTCTATAGCCCCGGTAGAGATACTAGGATAATCCTGATGAGGTGAACATTTATTTTGATTTTTCAATAATCCTTTTTCCTTTTCTTTTGTTATTCTTTTAAGATCTTTTTAAACTTTTCCTTTCACCTAGTAAGAAATGAAGCTTATACTCAAGGCTAAGAACCACAGTGGCGCTGAAGCAGAATACAAGATTTTTCACTTGACCAAACTTCATGAGGACTATATGCAACCTTGGAACTTTAAAGATTTGTGTAAAATATGAGACCCAAGTACATTTTAGATTTATCTTAATTTGCTGACTCATCTACTCAAAATACTTCATACATATGACATTGAATAAAGGACCTTCACCAACTAACTCTAGAGGATGATTGAAGTTTATAAAAGAAATATTTAGAAGAAACCCATATTAGCACACCGGTTGCCATGCAGATGCAAAAACCACAGAGAGAGTAGGAAACTAAAAGAAAGAGCAAAGCAGGAAACCAAAAGCAAGGGAAAAGAAAAAAAAACTTACCCTAACCAAATCAAACCTACACTAAACAAAAGTAGAAAACAAACAACAAAGGAAAGAGGAAAGGAAACCCTAACCTAACTAGAACAAAACAACAAAAAAGAAAGAAAACCTAATCTAATTATGTACAAGGAAAGAGTTGTAAGCAACTTAGGATTGGAAGTAATGCTTCAGGTACTACCCATTGATAGATAGTGGGATATCTTCTCTAGTGATAGTTTTCAAGCAAAAAACATTATCTTCCAGTATCTCTAAAATCTAATAAGGTTCGAGTCAAATTTTGTCAAAATTTGCATGCTCCCCTTTTTGGTCATGTTATTTATCCTAGTAGAGAACCAAGTTACAAATTCTAAAGAATTTTACCTTAGCTATCCTATTAAACCATCTTTCAATTACACCCTGATGTTTGGAAAAAATTTCTAAGGCTTCTTTCTTCAAGGTGTAATAGTTCTGCTAGGTAGGCTTCACGTTTATCCCCTTCATCATAGTATTCATTAATGAACTGCAAGGTGGGGATTTTTCAACTGAATGGGAAATACAGGTTCCAGACCATACACAAGGTGGTAAGGAGAGGTCCCTAAGGATTTCTTATGCCTAGTGCTCTCTTCCCAGAGAGAGAATATAAGTTGTGTGCCAATCCTTAGGATTCTTTTCCAAGAGTTTTCAGATGACTGTTAAAAGATTCCTATTGGAAGACTCAACCAAACCATTTCCTTATGGGTAGTAATTGGATGCAAACTTAATGATTATTCCATGATCAAAGGCCCAATTAGAAAATTTCAATGATTCAAATGTAGGACCATTATCACAAACTAAATCCAATGGACAACCAAAGTGATTAAGAATACCTTATTCAATGAAATTGATTACCACTTATGAAGTACATTGTTTGCATACAAGAGCCTCTTTCCATCTTGTAAAGTAATTAGTGATAGTAAGGATATACCTATGGCCCACAAAATAAGGTGGGTTGACTAGACCTATGAAGTCCAAACCCCACTGTACGAATGGTTTTACCTTTATGACTAGTTGAAGTGGAAGAGCTGCATACTTCTGTCTACTTGCTATAGTCTAGCATACATGACAAGTTCAGACATTATTGTGTGTATCTTTGAACAATGTGGGCCAATAATAACCAACCCTCAGAATATGATTTGTAGTGGAAGGTGTAGATCCATGGCCTATACCATATCTATCATGAAACTCAGCCATAACTCTTTCAAATTCTTCTTTTCCAAAGCACCTCAAGTAGATACCCTCATGATTTTTCTTATACAAGACAAATCCCTTCATCATAAAACTATCACTCTTTAAATTCAAAGCTCTCCTTTGTACCGAATTAAAATGTTCAGGACATTGTTGGTTCAAAATATAGTAGATTATATCATTATACCAGTCCCATGGAGATACATCATGGAGGTGGTAATGTTGAACTATGAGGTCAGGGCCCATTTCTTCCATCATCTTGGTTAGCCCTTGTCCTCTCACTAGATTCATGGGTTGAATCTCAATGTCATATTCCTACAAAATAGTTACCCACTTAGCCTTGAATTTTCCCAATTCATTCTGCATCAAAAACTTGACTGTAGCATCCAGAACTATTGCAAAGACCTTGTTCCACAAAATATAGTGCCTGGAATTTTTCAGAGCTCTGACCAAAGCATAGGTATGCTTCTCCACACTTGCGTACCTTAGTTCTGCATCTTTCAACAGTGCACTCATGAATGTTATGGGATGCTCATTCCCTTGATCTGACTTTTGAGTTAACATGCCAACACAAGAATGTTTAGAAGCAAATGAGTATACATAAAAAATTCTTGGCATAAACAGGACTTACCAATATTGGGGCCTCAACAATGGCTCTCTTAATTTCTACAAATGCTTCTTTTTCCTCTACACTCCATTCAACTTTAGCTTCTTGCTTCAACATTACATTCAATGGCTTGACTATCTCAACAAATCCAGTAATGAACTTCCTTACAAAGTTAACTTTTCCAAAGAATGATTTCATTTCCTTCTTACTAGCAGGTGGCTGAATCTTGAGTATGGCTTCCACTCATTTAGGGTCAATGGAAATTCCCTTCTTTGAAATGATGTGTCCCAATAGTTTTCCTTCAGTAACTCCAAAGATACATTTTTTTGGATTAAGAGAGATGCCAAATTATCTACACTTCTGAAACACTTTGCACAAATCTGCTATATGATCACCTCATTTTTTGGAAAAAAATGTTAGGTCATCCATATAAATAATTATGCATTTACCAATGATTTCCTTAAAATAAATGTCCATGGCTCTCAAGAATGTAGCTCCAACATTGATCAAGCTAAAGGGCATTCTCCTATAAGAAAAGTGCCCCACTTGTTGGTGAAGGCAGTCTTATGTCTGTCATCATATTGTACCATAACTTGGTTATACCCAGAGTAGTTGTCTAGAAAATAAATCATTTGAGATCTATTGACAATTTGAAACACTTCATCTAATGAACTAGATAGTTATCTTTTTTCTGATTCCCTATTAAGGTTCCTAAAATCTACACATAGTTTGATCTCTCCATTTTTCTTTCTCACTAGAACTAAATTTGCAACCCAGGTTGAATGTCTTACCAGAAATATGATGCGAGCTGACAGTAATTTTTGCACTTCCCTTTGGATGACTGGCTCCAACAAAGCATTAATTGGTCTCTACCTTTGCCTGAAAGGTCTTTTTTCTGGCTTCAAGGGGATGGTTTCTGCAATAATTGAGGTGTCATATGTCTTTAGGTCCTCATAACTCTAGGCTATCACATCATGGTATGTATGCAAGGCATCAATGATTCCTTTCCTCTCCTCTGGGGTAAACACTTTACCAATAAAAACATTCTTGATATCATCTTGAGTTCCTATGTTGTATGTTTCACATTGGCTACTAATAGATTCCTTCTTAGCGTCTTTCCCTTGATCTCTAACACTGTCAAGGTGAAAAATCCTCCCCAACTATACCATTCTCCTTGGGATAATATTATGCTTTAGATTAATGACCCCTTCTAGGTCCATTTCTACTTCCTGAGGTTCAACTTCATCAATGATTTGTGCAGTAATGACATATGAACTTGTGATAAAATACAAGATATGCTTGTCATCCTCAAACACTTTGAAGTTGGTAACATTTTCAGGTACTGAAGGTACTGGAGTTAGTTCCCCTGTAAACCTCTTCAATCAAGAGAGAGAAAAAAAGCTTCAAAGTGCTAGCTGCTTGAGCCAAAGAGTCTGTAGTTTAGTTATTATTGTGAGGTATCAACTGAATGTTGAAGTCATCAAATCCCTCAATAAGGTCCCATACTCTATGCCTATAGTTGGTCATATGTCTATCATGGCGTGAATATTTCTTTCTAACTTGTTTGACCACTAACTTAGAATCCCAAAATACTTGCAAATCTTAACTTTTTTCCTTAGTGCCATGAACAACCCATGAATCAAAGCCTCATATTCTACTACATTATTGGTACAATGAAACTGAAGTCTATGAGAAACAAATAAAGTTTTACCTTTTGGAATGATCAATTCAAATCCTACTCCAACACCTTGCTTTGATTTAGATCCATCAAACCTTAAGGTCCAATAGTTGGCAACTCCAAATCTCTTTGTGGCATCCCTTGTACTATTGCTACTTGAAGGTTCTTCAGAAAGAATCATCTTCTTTCCTTTGGGATCCTCTTGAATACTTTGTATATCAATTCTGATTGTTGGAGTAGGGTTAATGCACTTCTATACTTCTTCTACTATTGTTTGTCATAGGCAACATTCTAGTTCCGAGTGAGAGGCGTTGTGAACTCTACACCAATTGGGTAAGAGAAGCTCCTCAAAATTCATATCTCTGCCTAGATGGATCTGATCCTCTACACAATTCTATATGAATTCTTGACAATTATCTAGTAAGCTAAGCTGGTTGTCTTCTAGATCATCATCATTAATTGGTTCCACTAGGGCTCCAGTACTACTAGATTCTATCATAAGATTAACAAGTGTAGTATGCAACATAAGAATTTCTTCTACATCATATTCTTCAACAGGAGCTTCCAACACATAATTTCCCATGCTTACCTCTGATATCAATATTTCATTTGAAGTGTTCTGATATACTATGATCATATACTTCATCGTAGGTTCCCTTTCAATCCTAATTTGGTTTGGTAATCCCTTCCAAGGAAGCCACATGTGGGATTGATCAGTTGATACATATGCATTCAAAGCCATAGTAAAATCTATTCCCAAAATTAGACCATAAGTGTCAGGTATATCAACCACCTGTATATTAATAACTTGTTGGATTATGGGATCTAAGGCGATTTGCACAAGGATCATGTTCAGTTCCCCTACCACATTAACCTCTGTTCTATCCAGTTGGGTGACTTTATTTTGGGAGATAGAAAGGGTAATTCCTAAGGCTCTATAGATAGCCAAGGAAATCACATTGGTGGAAGCACCTGAATCTAGCAAACAATTGTGCAAGTTCTTTCCAAATAGGTGAAAAAAAATAAAAATGGAGGAGTTTTTGTTCTACCTTCAAACAAAGTTAGTGGGTATCAACCTAGGCAACTTGACTCTTATCTTTTTCTTTCCCTTTCTCTTCAGGTTGTGTAGGAACCTGACTCTGATCCTTTACTACTTGATAACCAGATGCTTTATTAACACTCTCGCCGATTGATCTATCTTGTGATACTGAATTCATACTATAAGTTCTTAAAACTACATTTCTAATAGCGGGTACCCTCAATAATTCAAATGTAGAAAGGCTTACCTTTAGATTCTTGAGTTCTGCAACATATGTGGCTAGCTACTCTATATCCAATTCAGTAGGAGCCTCCTTAAGACATTCCACTACCTTGTCTTTACTCGGATCTGCATTCTTCCCTTTTGATGTCCCAACTTGTGCCTATCCTTCATGTGATAGATATTGCTTGGGCACATACTGATAGATTGGATTATTGCTGGCATTAGGATCTAGAGGTATGGTGAATTGTTTTGAGGGATAGAAGTGGTGAATGGACCTCTAGCTTGCGGGGGTCTATTTGGTAGATCTCTCAAGTCATACTTCTTAATTGGTCGTTGGAATTTTTGCACTTCTTTGACATAGGTGTCTTCCTCATCCATGGGACCATTATCATTAATATGATTTTCATTAAACAACTATGTAATCTCATTTGCATTGCACACTTGATTTTCCTCCTCCTTAGACTGCCTTAATTCTTCTTCAGGCCCATTTTCGTCACTTCGTGGGAAAGAATCATGATTTAGCACTAGCACATATGAGTCATAAGGAGTAGATGGTACCAACTCTTGGTTATTTACATTATTCTCCACCTCATACTGAAAGATAAGAGCAGATGTCAGGAACTTAGGATAGTCTAACTTAGAATGTTGACTAGTTTTATGGAGTATACACCAACTTGATAAAGTAGCCTCAGCTAGATATACATCAATTGGAGGCTTCTCTTGATTAGCTAGCTGATCTAAAGGGGTAGGGACACCTCAATTGTTAGGCCTTGTATTCTAGGTCCTATTTTATCTAGGTGGTTGTATTATATCAAATCCTTGTCCACTAGCTTGCCCTCTATCAATGTTTTGGCTAGAGGGTTGTCCTATTTCAAAATTCTAGCCTCTGTCATAATTCTGGCCTTTGTCAAAGTGTTGTACTTGTTGAGGCTCCCAATTTTCTCTATTGTGATTAGATTGCATACTCCTTTGAGCACCTTGGATTTGACTATTTTGGTTTCTCAGATATGTGACCTCCATGTTTAGCTTCTTAACTTGTTCGGCTAGTTCATCCAACCTTCCCTTGTCTGGATTGTTATATGGAATTTGGTTCACACTGTTTTGAGGGTGTCTTGCTCCAACACTAGAGCTTAGTGATTGGTTCAATACCTTAGAATTCTGCAAATATGTGGGGAAATCAGTCTGAGGTTGTAGAAGGAGAGGTTGATGAACATATTGTTGAGGATAGTTGACCATGGGTGGGGCTTGATTCATAGGAGGTCTTGGATGAGGGACCAAATGAAATTGAGGTATTGGGTTCATGATAAGGGTATGATTGGTAAGAGCTTGATTGATGGCCTAGACTTGTCCTGGGTAAGTAGTAGGTCCTGTTATCAATAGTTTTGCACCCTGCTGAATGCAATATTCAACAAACTACTAAAACATGGAAACCTTCTTCAAATGTGGGTGATTTGAATGAGGAAGGAATCTCCAGAGTGAGTTGGTTCTCCGAATGATGAATTCTATTCTAAGTGTCTTTTCAGGAAAAAGGATAGAAGGATAAACTGGATCTGAAATCTAAAACTAAAATTCTATCATTCTAAGAATAATGATTAACTGTAAGAAAATTCTGATAATAACTCACTCTCACCAACTCTTTAAAATTGAAATCTCACAATCTCACAACACAGGCAGTCCAACAGTGATTTATGCAAAGGTTAAGTTAACACAAGGAATAACCTGAACTAACATGCAACTCCAACAAATTTCTTGACAATAGTAAGAAAAGAAAAGGATCCAACAAATTTGAATCATAGAACAAATCAGATTACTATTCCAAGTCATGAAAAGGAAATGAGAAAGGATAACTCTGCTATTTTATTGAATGATGGAGTGAAAACTCTCAGAATCTAAGCACACATAAGTTTACAAGCTCCCCAAAATGAGTAAGGGCCAGAAAATCTAATTTGAACTGCTGCTTGTTTAAATCTACCTTCAGAACTATATAAGAACATGATGGAACAAGAAGAATTTGTGTGCTTGTTCATACTTATTTGACTCATATACCCAGTTTTCCATTTCGGCATTTCTGTAACCTTTTTGACAGTTGTATGACACCTGAACCTGATTCATAATTGTTTTCCTCTTTTGATAAAAGCATCTGACCTCTTGTCACAACACTATCATTGACATGGATCTTGAGAATGATTTGTATTTGTTTATTGTGAAGAAAAGGATCTCCATGCTTGTATTCTGCGTGTACTTTAATGTCTTTCCGACGTTCCTTAATGTTATCATGGCAGTTCCTACCTTCTGTTCTTGAACTCCATAGGGAAACTAGGTTGAAACATTGTAACATCATGACCACATGCCATTCACTAGCTCATATGTATAGCTTAACAACTTAGAACTTATTTTAGAAAGAAAAGACTTACTCTTCCCCTATTATCCTAGAATGATCTCTTTATTAATAAACCCATAATGCTATATTTACTTTACCAGCAGACTAGAGCTAGAAATTCATTCATCAAATGCACTATTTGTGTTTGGCTTTCTTGAGCAACATGGTACTCTTCATGCATTTTTATATATCACTGTACAAACAGCTCTTAAAATTTATTCTCTTTGATGATGAAAATTGGAACAAAACATTAAGGCATATGTATGCTTGTTCACTATCTGAAAGAGAATTGATGAATTGATAACTCACATAACACACGATTACAATCAGCATAGAAAATGAAGTTATTCAGCAATTTCTGATGTAAATGTACTCAGTTCAATTCCTTAAGTGAACTAAACTCACTGTTCACCTGTAGCCTTCAGAAAGAAACCTGATCATTATGAATGAATAGTTGGTCTCGTCGCTTGGTAGATAACTCTGTTTTACTCCTTCAGTTGTATTTCATTTCATTCAATGTATATAATGAAATATCTTTTAAAATCAGCCCATTTAATAAATAGGGCAGCATGCTGAGCTCTACCCTTGTGGGAGCCCATTTTACTCCACATGCTTGGTCTTCAAATAATGTTCAACTTCATGAATTTTCCTATACCTGCACAAGGAAGCAAATTATGTTAGCATAAAAAATGAACATGTTGATCATGATATTGTTACTTCTTCTTCAGCTCACTTCTTTCATACTGCACTTGATTGATTTGATTGTTTCAATGCATTTCTAATAGTGTGTTGTATGTAGGTGCATCATATAAGTTACACCATAGTAAGAGCCACTGACACCCCTCTTTTCCTCTTACAGGTCAACGAAGCTCGAGGCGACGAGGTGCACCATTCAACGTCAAACGTCGATAATAAGGTAATGATGATTATGCTAATACTTATGTGCTTTCCTTTTGCATCTTCAGTAGTGCAATATGCTATTAGAAATGTGTTGGAATAGTTATAGTTATATCCACGGCTTGTGTGGATCTTTGATTCCAATTCTGCTTTTCGATTGAAAAGAAAATGAATTTCACGCAATGTTGTAATACTATTCTGATTGTGAAGTCAAATGAAGCCTTGTAAAAAATATGAGTTCTTTTCGAAAAGAATAAAAGCATCTAAAATGCTATTTTTCTCATGTACTCAATTCTATATTTCTTTAAAATATGCAACATCTGAATGGCAATCTGCAACTTCATAACTTCACTAAAATGCATAACTGTTGTTCAATGCATAATGATAATAATGGAAAACAACATTCAAACATGACACTGCAATTCCACTTAATGTTAAATAACAATTAGCCAGCTCCTTTGTTTGAGCTGAGTTGAAAAATATGTAACATTTTGGTGATTTCCACTATATGCTTGTCTGCTAAGCATATATCAGTGGCCTTTAAAACAATTCATTGGGCACGGAGTCAATTCTGCCCCTTCTTGAAACTCAGAAACTAAATAGCAACACTCCAAACAGTAGCAAGAAAATAAAACAAAACTGAAAGCAAACTAACAGGCCCTGGTGGCCAACAAAACAATGCATAGCAATGCTTAGAGAAAGTAAACTACTGAAAAGAAATGTGTGAAACGCACTTATTTGCAAACTACTCTACCTAACAGTGAGATAACTTATCTCAAAGGTAGTGCTTGAGGTGGATCCCATTCATTGGGATAGACAACACCTCGCCAGTCATCTTCAAAAGTTGGAATGCATTGTGTTCCTTGCATTTTGTAATTACATAAGGTCCATCCCATATTGCATCGAACTTGGAATGTCATCCAGGTCTACTTTTAAATTCATTCCACTTGAAAACTAGATCTCCAACAATGAAATCACGAGGCTTCGCCCTCTTGTCAAAAGCATTCTTCATTTGCACTTGATGTATTTCCAGTTGTCTCAGAGCTTCTTTTCTAGTTTCTTCAAGCTCAACCAGCTGTGCAAACCTCACTTCAAGAGGTTGTTCAGTCAGTAACTCCAGTTTAACATAACTTAATGTTGGTAATTCAATTGAAATGGGAAACTTAGCCTCTCTACCATAAGTCAGAACAAAAGGTGAACAACCAATGGCTCTTTTAGGAATTATTTTGTCAGCCTAAAGGGCTAGCTTCAGCTTTTCATGCCATGTTCTCTGGTTATCTTCAACAGTCTTCTTGATTATCCGAATCAAATTCTTATTTGTGGATTCCGCTTGACCATTACCTTGCGGATAATAATTGGATGAAGTGTTTAGATAGATGTTATTTCTGACAAACCAATCTGAAATCTTTAATCGGATGAAAGCTAAACCATTATCTGAAATGATTGAATCGGGAACACCAAATCTCGAGATGAGTTCTTGATAAAAATTAAGCACTGAAGTCTTGTTTGCTTCCTTTAAAGTGATAGCTTTGGTCCACTTTGTAAAATAATCAGTGGCAGTAAGAATCCACTTATGACCTGCACTTGAAGGTGGGTTTATAGGACCAATAAAATCCAAGCCCCACTTGGCAAAGGGTTGTTCTACCTGAATCGGGTGCAGGGACAGCGGTGCAAGCCTCTATTTACCAGCAAATAATGCACATTTCTCACACTTTCTGACCCATGCAATAACATCTTTAAACAGATCTAACCAATAATAACCAGCTCTCATAATCTTTAGAGCTATTGTTCTTGCAGCAAAATGACCTCCTAAAGGTCCATCATGAAACTCTGCTAACAGCTTGTCCACTTGATTAGGCTGAATGCAACGTAATAAGACACCTTGGAAATCTCTCCTATAAAGAACGCCATCGATAACTGCATAAGGGATGGCTTGTAATTTGTAGTACCTTCTTTTAGCTCTATCCAAACCTTCAGGGAATTCACCATTTTGCAGATAATGTATCATCTGCTGCAACCATGTAGCAGGGGGTGCTTGAACAACACTCAAAACATCATTATTTAATACTGTTTCTATACTTGCGGCCTCTATTAAACTATTGTTTTCACTTCCAGCAATCTACTCACACAAACCTTTGCCTCTAACGAGCTTGGTTACTTTAATGTCAACATCGAACTCCATCACTTTAGTGATCCAACCTGCACGCTTATCATTAATATCCTTGTTAAGCAAAAAATCTTTAATAGTCAAATGCGCTACTAGCAAATGAACTTTGCTGTTGGATAGCATATGTCTAAATTTCTTCAAGCTTCTTACAACAGTGAAGACATGTTTCTCAACAAAAAATACTTTACCTCATATTCATGTAACACTTGACTAAAAAAATGCTATAGGATGCTCCAGGCCTTCATCGTTTTGCTGACATAACATAGCTGAAATTGTATCAACTTCTCCAAAAGCATAGAGAATGAAATCCTTGTCAAAGTTTGGATTAATCAGAGTAGGAGTGGCTACGAGCACCTCTTTGATCTGCTCAAAGCCCCTCTTTCCTTCCTTGGTCCAGTTGAATGACATATTCTTCTTCAGCATAGAAGTGAGAGGTTGTAACAAAGCTGCAATATTTGGTATAAACCTCCTCACAAAGTTTATTCTCCCAAGAAAGCTTTGCAAGCCTTTCTTATGAGCTGGTAATGGCAATTCAAGAATTATGAAAACTCTTTCAAGATCAACTGAAATACCTTGCTTTGAGACAATGTGTCCCAACAACTTGCCTTCGTGTACTGAAAATATACAATTTTTTGGATTGAGAGATACTCCAAACTCTCTGCATCTCTAAAAAATCTGTTCCAAATGATCCAAATGTTCATTAGCAGTTCTGGAAAAAATAGTAATATCATCTAAATATACCAGAACACACTTGTTCATAAGGCCGTGAAAGGCCATATCCATAGCACGTTGGAACATTGCTCCAATGTTCAATAAGCTGAAAGGCATCTTCTTGTAGGCCATCATGCCCCACTTGGTTGTGAACGTTGTTTTAAACTGATCCTCCTACTTAACCAAAATCTGGTTATAACCTGAGTAGCCATCTAACAAAGAAAACCTGTCAGAACCAAAAACTACATATAAAATTTGCTCCATGGAGGGGAGCGGATAATGGTCCTTCAAAGACGCTCTATTCAGATCTCAGAAATCGACACAAAGTCTGATTTCTCCACTCTTTTTCCTAACTAGCAATAAATTTGACACCCAAAAGGTGTGCTTCATAGGGAAAATAATACCGCTTTCCACTAATTTATTCAGTTCAACCTTCATAAGGTGTTCCAACTTGGGATTAAGCGGTCTTTGCTTCTGCCTTACTGGTTTTGCATTGGGCTCAAGCTTGATGGTATGCTATGCTAAATCAGGGTTAAAACCTCTTAAATCTTTGTATTCCCAAGCAAAAACATCACTATATTTTTGACATAATAGAACAAAAGCTTATTTCTCTTCTTGACTGCATACCTTACCTAGCTTGAGAAGTTTGCCTTTGAAGATCTCGATAGCTGAATAATGTTCCTCTTTAATTGTCAAGCTGCACTTGTCCCTCCAAACCTGGTCATCTGAATTAAAGAGAAATTCTAATGTCACCAAACATTTTGGCAGCTTATTAGTCTTTAATTGCATAATCTGGTCTTCATACTGCTGCTACCACTTTTGCTAATTTCCATCTGCGAAGTCAGCTTCAGCAATCAGAAAATTCATGATTTGTTCATCGTTGTCAAAAACTTGCCAGGTCACATTATTGTCAGGTACAGAAGGTCTAACCACTATTTTCACATACTGATGAGCTTCTACCTTATGAATTTCATTGGGAATGTCAAACTAAGCTCCTATGGCGGTGAGTTTGTCAGCATGCTTATTTTGATTATGAGGAATCGACATGATATTAAAAGCATTAAAATCTTCTACTAAATCCCATCCATGATGCTTATATTTCTTAAGCAAATCATTCTTGGCAGCATTTAAAATTCTGATTTGATTCACAACCAACTCAGAATCACTATAGACTTGTAAGCATTTAATACCTCATTTGCAGGCCCACTCAAGGCCATGCACCAACGCTTCATACTTAGCTGTATTATTTGAACAGCTGAAAGCAAATCTGCAAGCTGAATAATACTTATCACCTTCTAGCGATATCAGCATAGCTCTACCTCTGGCACCAACACTACTCCTTGAACCATCGAAATAAAAGTTCCACAACTCATTATCTTTTCTTGCAGATGGTTCATTCTCTTTGCAAAGATTAGGCATGTCGCAATTAGACTCGCGAATCATATAAACTCCTAAACCTACCTCATCTATGTTCTGGAACGGATCAAGTTCATGATCTTTGGCTACCCATTCATCAAGACTGATGTAGTCTCCCTGGGTGCCACAGTCTGAGGTCATGGTTTGCTCCTCCATTGCAGAGGTGGTGTAGAGATTAGCATTTATAGGGTTTGGGGAGTATGGTTCAATATGGTCTTTGGCGAGAGGCTCAGACTTTACAGTCACTTTCGTACCATACCTTGTTCTAAAAAATAGACGAGACCAATCAGAAGACAAAAACCCTCCCAACTTGGCTGTAAAATCCCTTGACAAACAAATAGCGAAGTGTGGCGATAAGTCAATAACATGAATTTCCTGGTGAATAGCGAAACTTGGAGATGTGTACTAGGTAAGGACCAAATTTTTAATGATACCAGCAGTCTTAACAGTAGACCCATCTAATTGCACTACGCCTTTCTGAGGATTTGGCTCATAAACAAGACCTAATTTATCAGCTAAACTCTTTGGCATGATTGAACTACTAGCTCCAGAATCAACCATACAATTATGCACAATTTTATCACCTAAGATTAGACTTAAGTAAAATGGAGGGGGCTTTACCTCTTTTGCTTTCTGCCCACTTTTCACTTCCAAGTCATTAACCAACACAACCTTCGCAACTCCTTGATTGGTGTTGTCAGAAATAGACAACTCAGCTAATGCATCCTGCAGTAAGCTTTTCTGCCCTGGAAGCTACAGAGCATCTAATATCGACATATTGACAATAGTTTTCTTGAGATGCTCAATGATATTGAAGGATGAAACATTTACCTTTTGCTAGTTTTTTGTAACCAACAGCTTCATTTTTCATCTGTGCAGGCTGAGAATGCATTTTTGATAGCTCCCTATTAGGTATTTCCTGCCCCCTTTGCAGAATTTGCATTTTAGGCTAAGTGGCAGTGTTAACTTCTGATGAAACAAGCTGCTTACTGACTAGTGGTTGCTGCTGCGAAGTTCCAGCTTGCTATCCTAGATCCATATCTCATTTTTTAGACCTAGTATTAGCCGAAATAGGGGAATCTTGCCAGTCTTGGCCAATCACGCACAAAATTTGGAGCTCTGCCAGTTCAGCAAGGCGACTTCTGCATTATCCTATTGTTCCTGATTCTAATCAACAACATTTTCTAAAATAGCATATACATTTTGCACCATTAAAGCCTAGTTTCTCACTCCATTGGTGTATGTCGACTGGTTGTGAGGTTGGTTGCATGGGTAACACCAGTTACAATCTTGAGCAACATTGTTTTGTGGCACAAGTTCCTTCGACGTGCTGGCCATTTTTAGATTGTATGGCTGGAATGGCCGAGGGTTAAAATTCCTTCTTTGGGCTTGATAATCACCTTGGAAAGTGGACCTATTTTGCTAGTTTTGCTGATAAGGGGCTTGATAAGGCTTATATTTTTGGCCAATGTGCTTCTTAATAGTCACGAGGTCATTCTTGACAGTCTTTATTATGTTTTTTAGCTCTTGCATCTCCGGATTCGGGGCTGGGAAGCGACCTCTTGGATTGTACTATGATATCCTATTGCTGGAACTGGTGGGACAGTAGCCAAGGGAGGTACAACAGTAAGAATAGGCCACTGTATTTCTGGAAACAAGGGCATGGGGGGCCTAGAAGCTATGTCTCCAGCTTGAATAAGGCAATTTTCAGCATTAATAGCAATATTATAAGCATTTGGAAGCGTTAAACCACCCATAGACTGAGTCATGACAACAATCTTGCTATTCAAAGCCTTTAAATAAAACAAAAATGCATGAGCCGGTAAGGGTTTTATTGTTGTTGGGATTTTGTCCCAAGTCCTTTGAAATATGTAGTTGAAATTTGCCAAGTGTTCATGTGGTGCCCATTGAATAGTGCTCAGCTGCTCTAATAAAGATAAATTATCAGATTTATCTATGAAGTGCTGGTATAGGCCATTACCTAGAGCGTCCCATGTTGCGATTGAGTTTGCAGCGAGACCTCTAAACCACTATAGCGCTTTTCCCTTGAGTGACGCAGCTAGCAGCTTTAGAGAAACATTCTCTTGAGTAATATTATGTACTGAACATAACGTGGCTACGTCACAGATGTGTTCAATTGGTGTGGTGTAGTCTTCTCCAGTGAAATATGGTAATCCTCGAAGGGCTACAACCAGAATCTCATCATGTTGGGAAATATCTAATGGACTCCCTCCATTAAAGGGTGTGAAAGGATGTTGCCTCGGTGGTGTTGCCATTAATTGTACTTACGAGATTGGTACTGGTACACCAGGTGACAAGACTAGAGCACCAAAAATGGGAGGTGTCAAATTTGATCTTGTAGGGACTTCAAAAAGCCTTCTTGTTGTCCTGCCTCTTCTTCATGATGGGGACAGCTCCTAATACCTGACAGTTTTTGAACTTGATCTTGTTTGAATATTTCTCATATGTGGATTGTACTAGCATGCAGAAAACAGAACCCGAGTCGCCAAGTATATTGATAGCCTCCAGAAGGCTGGAAAAGATCTGCTGCATACACCAAACAGCAAACTAAAAAAATTAAAATTCTCTGAAAGTTACTTTTAGATGTCCCATCAGGCGTGCCAAAAACTGTTATCAATAGTTTTGCACCCTGCTGAATGCAGTATTCAGCAAACTACTAAAACATGGAAACCTTCTTCAGATGTGGGTGATCTGAACGAAGAAGGAATCTCTAGAGTGAGCTGGTTCTCAGAATGATGAATTCTATTCTAAGTGTCTTTTCAGGAAAAAGGATAGAAGGATAAACTAGATCTGAAATATAAAACTAAAATTCTATCATTCTAAGAATAATGATTAACTATAAGAAAATTCTGATAATAACTCACTCTCACCAACTCTTTAAAATTGAAATCTCACAATCTCACAACACAGGCAGTCCAACAGTGATTTATGCAAAGGTTAAGTTAACACAAGGCATAACCTGAACTTAGATGCAACTCCTGCAAATTTCTTGACAATAGTAAGAAAAGAAAAGGATCCAATAGATTTGAATCACAGAACAAATTAGATTACTATTCCAAGTCATGAAAAGGAAATGAGAAAGGATAACTCTGCTATTTTATTGAATGATGGAGTGAAAACTCTTAGAATCTAAGCACACATAAGTTTACAAGCTCCCCAAAATGAGTAAGGGCCAGAAACTCTAATCTGAACTGTTGCTTGTTTAAATATGCCTTCAAAAGTATATAAGAACATGATGGAACAAGAAGAATTTGTGTGCTTGTTCATACTTATTTGACTCATATACCCAGTTTTCCATTTCGGCATTTCTGTAACCTTTTTTGACAGTTGTATGACACCTGAACCTGATTCATAATTATTTTCCTCTTTTGATAAAAGAATTTGACCTCTTGTCACAACACTATCATTGACATGGATCTTGAGAATGATTCATATCTGTTTATTGTGAAGAAAAGCATCTCCATGGTTGTCTTCTGCCTATACTTTAATGTCTTTCTGGCATTCCTTAATCGTATCATGGCAGTTCCTGCCTTCTGTTCTTGAACTCCATAGGGAAACCAGGTTGAAACATTGTAACATCATGACCACATGCCATTCACTAGCTCATATGTATAGCTTAATAACTCAAAACTTATTTTGGAAAGAAAAGACTTACTCTTCCCCTATTATCCTGGAAGGATCTCTTTATTACTAAACCCATAATGTTGTATTTACTTTACCAACAGACTAGAGCTAGAAATTCATTCACCAAATGCACTATTTGTGTTTGGTTTTCTTGAGCAACATGGTACTCTTCATGCATTTTTATATATCACTGTACAAACAACTCTTAAAATCTGTTCTCTTTGATGATGAAAATTGGAACAAAACATTAAGGCATATGTATGCCTATTCACTATCTGAAAGAGAATTGATGAATTGATAACTCACATAACACACGATTACAATCAGCACAGAAAATGAAGTTATTCAGCAATTTCTGATGTAAATGTACTTAGTTAAATTCCTTAAATGAACTAAACTCACTATTCACCTGTAGCCTTCAGAAAGAAACCTGATCATTATGAATGAACAATTGGTCTCGTCGCTTGGTAGATAGCTCTGTTTTACTCCTTCAGTTGTATTTCATTTCATTCAAGGTATATAATGAAATATCTTTTAAAAGTAGCCCATTTAATAAATAGGGCAGCATGTCGAGCTCTACCCTTGTGGGATCCCGTTTTACTCCACATGCTTGGTCTTCGAATAATGTTCAGCTTCATGACTTTACCTATACCTGCACAGGGAAGCAAACAATGTTAGCATAAAAAATAGAACATGTTGATCATGATATTGTTACTTCTTCTTTAGCTCACTTCTTTCATACTGCACTTGATTGATTTGATTGTTTCAATGCATTGCTAATAGTGTGTTGTACTATTATAGGTGCATCATATAAGTTACACCATAGTCAGAGCCATTGACACACCTCTTTTCCTCTTACAGGTCAACGAAGCTCGAGGCAATGAGGTACACCATTCAACGTCAAGCGTCGATAATCAGGCAATGATGATTATGTTGTTGCTTATGTGCTTTCCTTTTGCATCTTCAATAGTGCAATATGCTATTAGAAATGTGTTGGAACAGTTATAGTTATATCCACGGCTTGTGTGGATCTTTGATTCCAATTCTTCTTTTTGATTGAAAAGAAAATGCATTTCATGCAATGTTGTAATACTATTCTGATTGTGAAATCAAATGAAGCCATGTAAAAAATATGAGTTCTTTTCGAAAAGAATAAAAGCATTTGAAATGCTATTTTTCTCATGTACTCAATTCTATATTTCTTTAAAATCTACAACATCTGAATGGCACTCTACAACTTCATAACTTTACTAAAATGCATAACTGTTGTTCAATGCATAATGATAATAATGCGAAACAACATTCGAACATGACACTGCAATTCCACTTAATGTTAAATAACAATCAACCAGCTCCTTCGTTTGAGCTGAGGCAAAAAATATGTAACAGGTCCTAGCAATGGTAAAGGGAAAAATAAATGTTTCCTTAAATTAGTACTAACCTTAATAGCCTCAGTGTATGCATCAAGTAGACTAGCTAGAGGATTGGGCCTCTCCTTCATAAAAGTGGTTGTGAGACTATCCAAAGCTTCATAATAGACCTTTAGGGCAGTAGCATCATCAATAACATAAGGGGCCTACAATCTCGTATAAGCATGATGAAAACTATTGTTAAAGGACTCTATAGGCTCATTAACTTCTCTCTTGACCTTGGTGAACTGCAAGTAAAGCTCATTAACACTAATGAGAATCCTGAACTTCTGCAAAAATGCATTCTTCAATTCATCCCACTTACGAATTAACCTAGCAGGAAAGTGGTTATACTAGTAAAAGGGATCTTCTCATAAAGAATAAGGAAATAGCATACATGTGAAATCCTCATGATTGATTCCCCTATCCCTACAACAAGTTCATAAAATCCTAATATGTTCCTTTGCAGTTTTATTAGGATCATTAATATGGAACTTTGAATAGAAGTGTTCAGGGTTCTTAGGCATGACATTGTAATTATTGAAAGTCAAGGGAGACATATTTTTAGCAAGAAAATCCATTGGTGGAGGTGGGGGTGGTAATGGTTGATTTATGGCTTGCTGAGGCTATTGAATGGGGGTGGCTTCATAATCAAACGGAGACAGACTTGATGAAGATGAAGATGAAGGGGGTGATGGAAATGGTTGGGTGACTGATGATTCTCCTCCTCTTTTGGTCCTTGTCAACCTAGTAGGAAGTTGCAATTCTTGATATTCCTCTTCTCCTAGAGTAGATCTAGTTTATCTTCAGAATCTTTTAGGAGAGATGGTAGACAAAAATTGATCCAGCTTGTTTATTCAGGCCCTCCTACCGCCAATTTGTTGATGGTTTTTTTTGCACAACAACTCAGAAAAAATATTGGTATCCTATCTCTCTTGAAAGGTAAATATCTATCAGTAAACCTCAAGAGATAACCCCAAGGTCTCTAATGTCAGGTATTGACAATGCATAAACAACTGAATGATAATATGAAAATTTTGGTAATCACAAAGGGACCTTACTACAAACAAGTATTGGAATCTAAAACTTATCAGATCTTGCAATATGATGATACTTGAAGTTCTAAATCTAACAATGATAATAAATAAATAGAAAAATATGAGGGTTTAAGGAAGGTTCCTAAGATTAAAACTACACCTAAGATCAACAATGCAGATGATGAAATACTTGAAATGGACCAATCCCCTAAAACTAATTCCTACTCAACCTAGATGAACCTGCAACCTTATAGAAATAGTGCAATATTCCAAGGCATTAATGATTTTTATATTATGAATATTCATCCAAAAAAAACCTATTGTAGTTGAGACGAACAAACATTCACAATTAAACTAAGCACAATGAATATATGGTCTAGGCTAACTTTGCAAAGCAACTCACAATTAGCCAATTGCAAAAAGTATGGACTAGGGATTGCTACAAACACTTCAACCATCAAACAATGAACACTATTGAATCAGATCTAACCCTAAATATAAAATATATCCAATATTTCTCAAGCAATCTCAAAAGATAGAACAACAAGAACCATGCAATATAAATCAACACAAGAGAATTCACCAAGAGCACCATGTATTCAATTGTATTGAATCATCCAATAATAGCAATAATTCCAGTGTTCTATGTTATAACACTTGCTTCAAAATACGACTAACTCCTAACACTAGCTTCTATTCTATCACTTAACTTGCTTCAAAGTCTAATCATCTAGCCCTTACAAATGAGGAAAAATTCCATACTTATAGAAATCTCTTGCTATGTTGGCCCAAATAAGGTTACAAGAAGGTCGGCCACAAAACAAGTTAGTCAAGAAAGTTCTAAAATAAAATAGTATTTGCATTAAATGCTTGAACCCATCCAGGTTAGCCTTGGTTCTCTAGTGTAGCTCGATCCAATACATGTGAAGGAAGAAGGAATAATGGGGAAGCACAAATTTTGATGTAGCCTTGCATTAAATTCCCTCCCCTTTGTCTTTATCGTGTCCCACTTTATCAAGCACCATCAAGAAAATCCTCCCCAAGTAGGAAAAAGGTGGAATAATTCATATTTTAAAATTTATCTCAATAGATTTAATATTTGTATCCCATTTCACCTTGAGGGTTTGGTATTTTTCCATGACCGCAATATATGTGGCCACATCATCCACGTGGTGAACTATGATTGGTCCATCATCCATTGGGGCATAAATGTCATAACAAAAATTTCTTACCTACTCTAGGCTGAGATGCCTTGGTGCAAACTTCTTTCTACCAACCATGACTTCAAAAAGTGAAATGCATTTGTTGTATATATCTGTCAGGGTGCCCTCTATTTGTTTTCCCTACTTGTGGATCTTCTTCAACACCCTCTACCTGATTTGTAAGGTCTCATACCATCCCCAAGGTTCTACAACCTTTCAAGAGGGGAGGATTCCATCACTTACTAGCTTCTCTTTAGTGTACTCCATGATGGCTTTGATTTTATACAATAGGAGATCAACATCTTCCTTGTCCTATGCTATCATATTCTTCAACCATTCCACTAACTTGTGGGTATTTCCACTAGTTGATAGGATTTCTTTGATTACATCATCTCCTCTACTTTCCACTTCATGTAACCAATCAAGTGTGACTTGTGTGGAGGTCTTCACTCTTTCCAATTCATTGATCATTTCTTTGGGTAGGAGACTGCCTATAGATGAAGAAGAGCTAACTTGATTGATAGTCTACAAAGGCTTCATAAGATCTTGCAAATACCTTTTCAACCCCTCATTTCCTTTCTTTAATTCTTGTTTAGTTTGCACCTCTATGTTCAACCTTCCTAGGATTACAACACTGGATCCTTGAAATTCTTCTTCATGTATCATGGAAGTAGGCCCCAAGTTAATTGTCTTAACATTGTAGTTTTGACAACTCATTTCATCCTTATTTTTATCTGGTGTAGGGTTAGCAATGTGGATCAACCTATTATTGGCCTCATCTCTACCAATCCTAGAAATAATCTTGGCCTTCTTCTTGGCTTTTCCCTTCCCAATATTGGCTAGCAGATCATCCTAATTCAGAGGAGTATCATCTATACTTATTTGCTTACTCCTTAACTCCTCATCAAGCCAACTATGAGTGGTAGAGTCTAACTGTTGTTCACCTTGAGTGACACCCCATGTTGTTTGGTAGAGGAATCAACACCTAAATCTTGGACCACATGTTCCTCTTTAGTGTTTTCTTCAGGACTTTGGGTAAGGATCTTTGTGGGTACTTGTTCTTTCTCTAAGGACTTATCTCCTTAATCCTTAATAGGTGAGTCTTCATATGTGACCAAAGGGGACAATAGGATTCTCTCAATCTCCACCTCAACACTGTAGAGTTCACCATCCTTGAATTCTTCTACATCTTCATCTTATTGATCACCAACATCTGCCTCCTTTGACCCATGCTCTGCATCACTTGACTTCAGAAGGGGAGAGGTATCCTTTTGTTGTTCTATAACAATGGAGGCTATGGGAACATTATCTTTTAGTGCAATCTCCTTAGGAGAAGGGGTCATGGATCTCCTAGTATATATATGTGTCTTCTCTCTAGAGCTCTCCACATTCACCACTTTGGGGTCTATTTCACCTTCTTCCTTGAAAAGCTCCTTTTGTTTCTTCGAGGTTCTTGTTACGTTTCTCCTCTTGGACACAAGATTATCTTCCTTCTCCTCCTCACCAACTTCCTCCTTTGCAATGGACTTCTTTTCCTTGGAAGTATTTTTCCTCTTTTTGGCTATTGGCTTTCTTTTCTTTTCTACCTTTGCCTCCGCTTGAGCACCCTTGATTTTAATTTTAAAGGGAGAGTCCACCTTTCCTTTTCCTTTTGGATCTTGTTCATTTTCTTCAAAGGTGGAGTGGGATTCCAAATCTCCCATCAAATCATAGATGTATTGCATACCCCTATAGTATAATTCCCAAATCTTATGCTTGATCCACAGTTTAGTATATTTGAGGACAAGAGCAGTGATTTGTTCCAACTCTATTTTCTTTTCTTCTAACCAATCAATATCACCTATTGGCTTGTCCTTGATTAGCTCATTTTCATGGTTTTGTATCATATCTCCATCATCATCAATTTGGTCAAGGATGGCCTTGATGTTATATAGTCTGATTAAGTTGATAGGTAGCCTTGAGAACCTTTTCTTTCTGATCTCAATTCATCTTTACAATTGACCCAATAGTCCTCAATATCATCTTTGTGTCCAAATTCCTTGCTAGCTCTATTTTGTGCTTTTCCTATCCTGCTAAATTTAGGCCTTTTTGAGTGAAATGGAAAACCCAAGGCACTCATTTATTCCTTAGAGGAATGTGCTAAGATGATAAAGGGACAAGCCTCATTGCTCCCCACTCTCAAAGGGAAGTCATCAAAGTCATCAAAGTCACAAATTTTCCTGGTGACCTCTAAGAGTATAATTTGATTAGTTGGGTATCTTGGTAGCCTGTAAGGAGCCCTCTGACAACCATCTATCCTTATGTAGGAAAATATAGGAAATTGTATCAACCATGCTCCAAACCTCCTTATCAAATCCTTAGAAGCATATGAAATCCTTACATGCTTTGCACCTTGGAGCAATATGGTGATGTACATGGTGAATGCATAATTCACCGTTCTATAGTTGGAACTTCCTAAGTGCAACTAGGGATAAACCCCATATATCACATCCTGTCCAAATAAGCCTCTAGCGCTCAGCCCCTTATAATGGAACCTTGCCATCAAGTAAGATTTCGCTCTCAGTATACTCCCAATGAATATAGAAGATGGACCAATGATAGTCAACCTTGCTAAAGCAAATAGACCAAGTAAGATTTCATTTGTGAAGCTCTTGGTCTGTAGTATACTCCACAATTATTGGTGAATCATAGAACTGATGATACTTGACCAATGATAGTCAACATCTTGCTCCATTCTCACTATGATGTAAAACATTCAACTCTCAAATATCCCTGTAGTCTTCAAATCCAGCACTCATTAAAATTATTTAATTAATAGAAGAATTATGACTTTAGAAAATAATTAAATAATTAAAAATTATTTAATTATTAAGAATGAAAGGGGCAATGTTGAATAATCAAGAGTTGCAAGCCTAGGACAATTTTATGTGTCTACAATAGTACTTAGATTTAAACTTTTCCCTGAATAATTGTTTTGGAAATTTTGAAATATGGGGCTTAGGTTTCTCTAACCAATAATTGATAACCTACAAAGACTTGTTGGTGTCTTCTACATAATACTTCTTGGCTATATCAAGGTCAAAACTCAGTACATGGGATCTATCAGGCATATCAAAAGTTTGTGCCACTAGAACAAGGGAGAAGTTAGCCAACACTCTACCTTGTTGACTAATCAATCTCTGTGTGTCCCAGTCATAGTGTCTTTCACACTCCAAAAGAAACTCATAGCATTGCAGAGTGCAAGGAAATCTAGCCACATGAGCCAATTTGAAACTCACTAATCTTCTTGCCAACAAAGGAGGGTCCTCCACTGCCATTCTAGCCCTGAATTCCTCATAATCACATTTTCCTACATTTGTATTAGTGATCTCCGACTAGATGGAAGTCAACGTGATCTCAAGAGCCTTGCTCTTTATGTCCAATTTGATTCTTTTTGCTTATGAGATTGAAGATCCTCTAGCACCGAGATCCATTTTTTTGCTCTTAGTCTTGCTAGCAACTGCCTTACTTGACTCGACCTGCATCAATCAAGAGACCACAATGAATTTCCACTTTAGCATTAGAATTAGGGTTTTCCCATCATAAACAACATATTTTGAATTCAACTAATCCCAAAAAATGATTAAAATCTCTTTAAAACACGATAAAGCACTGTTCCTTATAAGTATAGGATTTTGACCCCTATGGGGAAATCAAGCTAGGGAGGAATTTCTGAGATCTCTAGACTAGATGGATTTTAGTGATTAAAGCACAATTATCAAAATGAGTCATCTCAAATCAAGAAATGGAATCATTCATCTTTAAATCATTCACATTCAATCATGTAATATGAAAATTATGCAACATTAACTCATTCATTTCCACAATTCTTCATGCTTTTCAAGTTTTCGGGAATGTTCGGCAAGGGCATAATTTAGCAAAGCAAGCATTATTTTTTGCATTTTTGCACATCCTCGAGAAAATGAAGGGATGATAAAAACTTGGGGAATTTCGAAGGCGAAGGAATTTCGTGAAAGAATCAAAATCTTGAAAGCTTCAATTTTCGTGATTTCACCCAAATTGATCAAATAATCACAAATTTGGGGATTTAGTGTAGGATTTTGTTTTCCCTGAATAATTCACCCTTCAACTTAGATTTTCAACTCTCTTAAGGGTGATTTGATTGAAAATGGTGATGGCCCTAAAATCTAAACCCTAGAGTTCCCCCATTAACGCACATTTTAACTTGGATTTTTCTCACTTGTTTTTCTAACTCAAAAATGGATCTTTCAAAGCCTATACAAGCAAGTAAAAACTAAAAGAAAATGGGAAATAAGATTTCCAATACACCTGGGTCATGAATCTAACATGCCTAAAGAACCCTAGATTGTGCCAAGCTAAATCAATATCAGATGCAGGGCCAAATTCAAATATGAAATCTAAAAACACTTGGCATTATCAGACTAATTAACCAGGAGATTCACCATCAAAACTTAAAGAAATCAGGAAAACACCATGGAAAACCCTAGCTTAAAATGCACAATCCCAAACATGCCAAATATGGGCTGAAAGCATGCCAAAGACACCACAAAACCATTGACACTCATCAATCAAAAGAAAAGTAGTGTATACATACCATTAATGAAGTAGAATCTGAGATGAAAATCAAGTGGCAACAAGCTTTGACTCCCAAGCAAGTGATTACAAATCTAGGAAACACCACCAAATCAAGCAATTCATGAATACAAACATCGAATCACACTCAACACTTAAGATTCACTCTTTAGATCGGATGCAAATAAAATGATAGTAAACTCAATAGCACGAAATCCCTCAAAAATCCACTAAATATGGGCCAGAAAAATCATGCAATCAAGCATAAGTGCAATGACAAGACAACCTAGGATACATTTCAGGGGTCCTTAAGAAGGTGATTTGATTGAAAATGGTGATGGCCCTAAAGGATCTAAACCCTAGAGTTCCCCCATTAACGCACATTTTAACTTGGATTTTTCTCACTTGTTTTTCTAACTCAAAAATGGATCTTTCAAAGCCTATACAAGCAAGTAAAAACTAAAAGAAAATGGGAAATAAGATTTCCAATACACCTGGGTCATGAATCTAACATGCCTAAAGAACCCTAGATTGTGCCAAGCTAAATCAATATCAGATGCAGGGCCAAATTCAAATATGAAATCTAAAAACACTTGGCATTATCAGACTAATTAACCAGGAGATTCACCATCAAAACTTAAAGAAATCAGGAAAACACCATGGAAAACCCTAGCTTAAAATGCACAATCCCAAACATGCCAAATATGGGCTGAAAGCATGCCAAAGACACCACAAAACCATTGACACTCATCAATCAAAAGAAAAGTAGTGTATACATACCATTAATGAAGTAGAATCTGAGATGAAAATCAAGTGGCAACAAGCTTTGACTCCCAAGCAAGTGATTACAAATCTAGGAAACACCACCAAATCAAGCAATTCATGAATACAAACATCGAATCACACTCAACACTTAAGATTCACTCTTTAGATCGGATGCAAATAAAATGATAGTAAACTCAATAGCACGAAATCCCTCAAAAATCCACTAAATATGGGCCAGAAAAATCATGCAATCAAGCATAAGTGCAATGACAAGACAACCTAGGATACATTTCAGGGGTCCAAAAAGTTAAAATAATTTTGGAAAAAATGGGTGGAAATGAAATTCCATGAAGGATTGAAATCTTCAAAGTACAATGTGAAGTCCTCCTTATTGGGTTTTCAAGAAAACCGAGGAATTTTGCCTAGGGAGGAAATTCCCGAAATCATAGGAATACCCAAAAATTGTCCCTAGAATTAGGATTTTCAATGAATTATTTGGGGGAATCACTTGCATGATAAAAATAAGCATTCAAGCACATTCAAGGGAAATACAATTCTAAAATTAGAGGACCAAAAGGCCAAAAATACCGAAGCAAAAATGGGTCCCTATTTTCAATGGGGCATGTGTACAAAAATTGCACAACATGAGATAGGGAGGGGGAGAGTGGGAGAGAGTGGGAGGGAGAGAGGAAGAGAGTGGAAGAGTATGGGAGAGTCGGGGAAGGTAGGGAGAGAATGGGAGAGAGTGGGAGAGGGTGGGAGAGAGTGGGAGAGAGTGGGAGATGGTGTGAGAGGGTGTGGGAGAGAGTGGGAGAGGGTGGGAGAGAGTGGGAGAGTTAGAGAGGGTGGGAGAGAGTGAGAGAGGGTCGAAGAGAGTGAGAGAGGGTGGAAGAGGGTGGGATAGAGTGGGAGAGAGTGGAAGAGGGTGGCAGAGGGTGGGTGAGGGTGGGAGAGAGGGTGGGAGAGATATGCCACACATAGCAATGCAAGGCATGTTTATGTAGTTATTGCAGATGAAGAAAATGAAGAGGGAAGGCCAAAAAGAAATTTTAGGGCTGAGTTATGGATGGAGAAAATATTGAATTCCCTATAGGCTTAGTTGTTGTTATTGGAATGTGGCTTAGAAGGTACCCACATACGAGTGTTAAACATTGGCTAGTTCAGGACTTTGACACACATCATGATATTCTTCATTACTTAAACCTTGTCATGGCATCCAATGTTCGTTTGATAAAAGATGGGGGTAAACCTTTGAACAAGACCTTGTGGAAGGTCCATGAGTTTGACCATGAGGCAATACTTGACACAATAAAGAGTAAAGCAGATGCAGATAGTTCATTGGATTAATTTGTAAGTATATGCACAAAGGTTCTTATTAATTTATATTTGTATCCATATTAATTTTTTTATGCCAATTCTATCATCTTATTTTACTTTTCATATTTGTAAGTAATCTGGTAAACATTGATTAGTGTCCCCTTGCAAAAAATGTAGATTTATGAGCCATCCAAGAGAATCTTAGGCAGAAAAGCAATGCAACATCCCTATTTTGATGATCTTGAAAAATATCAATTATGATTAAATAATCTATTACAAAAGTGTGTGTGATGCTTGGTGAGGGAATTTCAATTTATTCATTTGAGGTTAACCTTATCATGAGCACCTATGATGTAGACATTATAAGAGCATTTCGAATTTCAAGATACTCTATTCATGAGAGGTGTTGTGTGCAATAGGTATCTTGGAACTCCCAGTGAAGATGTATGGATAGGAGTGACTAAGTTGAGAGACTTCCATTCCTATTTGTAAGTTCCTTCCATTTATTTTCATTTCATTTCCATTTTGGATGAGTTATTTCTTTTTATTCTTTTACTTTGTGTATATGTACAACTAAACTAGTAAAAATTGATTGGTCTCTCCCTGCAGAAAATGCTGATTTTTGAGCCATGGAAGAGAATCTCAGCCAAAAAAGCAATACAACATTCTTATTTTGATGATCTTGAAAAGTCTCAATTTTGATTGGAAGCCATTATAAAAGAGCATGTGAAGCTTTGTGATGGAATCTCAAGTTACTCATTTGAAGTTAACCTCTAAATGAGAACCTATGATGTAGAAATTATAAGAGAATCTCAAATGTATGAGTGACATTGTACAATATCTATGAGAATAGAGTACCTAAGATAGTGTGATGAGATTTACTTGTAATGACATTTACTGAAATATTGAAATTTGGTGCAGGGGCACCAAGGTTATTGAACAAATTTGGTTCACGAAAGTCTTTTAATTTAGTTTTGAGTTTTTAGTTTTGTCAATTGAATAAGGTCATAACACATCCACAATTGATTTATAATGTAATAAGTATGTTAGTCACAAAAAGAACAGTTAGGAATGATTGGAAAGATGTAGAATCATTTGTAAAGGCTATTTAAAGCCTCTTGAAGGCTATTTAACTCAATATTTGAATTTATAGCCTTTTGAAGGAAAATGTTTGAATATGGTTGTAAATGTGCAAGAATGAGGTCTACGAATTTGATATACCATTTAGAGAGCTTGGTTTTCATGGGGTTCATTTCAAAGCCTTTGCTTTTATTGTTCCTATGATAAATTGTTCGATAGAGTTGGTGGAATTACCTTTCTTAGTAATCACTATTAGTGAGATTGAGATTGTTAACCTTGAGAGAGTGGGACTTGGGAAAAAGGAATTTGATATGGCTATTGTTTTCAAAGACTTCAAGCAGGATGTACTCTGCATGGATTCCATTCCTCAATTTTCACTTGATGGCATCAAGGAATGGTTGAACTCTATGGTTATAAAGTATTATGAAAGTAGAATGAAATTGTACTAGTGGCCAATTTTGAAGACTGTTACTGATGATCCATATAAATTTATTGAAGATGTTGGTTTGGAATTTTTGAGTATGGAAGCTAGTGATCTTGATTTTGATAATTTAGAGGATTTAGATCAAGGATATGAACCTTTGATGTAGAAGAGGAATCAGAATTAGATTTCATGTAGCCACCATCAAGAGTGTTACAAGCCAACAAGATGGAGGGAACTCTTATATAAGTATAATTTTTAATGTTGCAAGTACCACCTTTAATACCAACTACAATGGAAATATTGAAATTCCCTAGTAGTATTTATGTTGATGAAATTTCATTTAGATGCAAGGATTCAAAGCACATCAACTATGTGTTACAAATGATTAAATCCCATAGACGATCTGTAGCAATGAAAGAGTCTAAAAAGGTAGAGAGCTACATTGGTGACTCAGGTGAAAATTAAGGTTTCAAAAACAAAGTCAAATAGGTGAGCAGACGTGTAGATTGGGCTAAAATTTGGTGGAAGAGGAAGAAAGACGATTGGAACTTTGGATGACCACCATACTAGATTTTGGTATTCAACCATGAGAGTAGAAGAGAGAGTTGATATCATGTATCAAAACATTAATCATGCATTCTTCTAACCAGCGGAGAAGGATATAATTGCTTTGCTTCATTTTCATTTTCATAACCATATCAAGGCGTGGGAACCAAGAAGACTAAGGATGCCAAGTTTTATGTGGAGGTAATGGATGTTTTCCAAAATTTAGGAGGGGTAAGAAGGTCAATGTATGATCTTGATGAAATTGAGGAAGAACAACAAGAGAGGGATAGGAAAAATAATTCAGAAGCTAGTGATTCTGATTCTGATAATTCAGAAGAGTTAGATCAAGGATATGAACCCTCTAATGTAGAAGAAGAATCAAAATCACTCTTCATGTTGCAGGTGTCAGATTTAATACCAACTACAATGGAAACATTGAAATTCCCTAATAGTATTTATGTAAAAGAAATTTCCTTTAGATGCAAGGATTCAAAGCACATCAACCATGTGGTACAAATGATTAAATCTCAAAGAAAATTTGTAGCAATGAAAGAGTCTGAAAAGGTAGAGAGAGTTACGTTGGTGACTTAGGAGAAAATTCATCTTTAAAAAAAATCCAATTAGGTTGGTAGACGTGTGGACCAGGCTAGCATTTGGTGGAAGAGGAAGAAAGACGATTGGAACTCTAGAGGCCCAACATACTAGATTTTGATATTCAACCATGAGAGTATAAGAGAGATTTGATATCATATATCAAAACATTAAGCATGCATTCTTCTAGCCAGTGGAGAAGGAGATGATTACTTTGCTTCATTTTCATTTGCATAACCATATCAACGTGTGGGAACCAAGAAGACCAAGGATGTTGAGTTTTATGTGGAGGTAATGGATGTGGTCCAAAATTTAGGAGGGGAAAAAAGGTCAATGTATGATCTTGATGAAATTGAGGAAGAACAACAAGCGAGGGATAGGAAAAATAAAATCAATACAAAGTTTCATTTGTCAAGTGAGTAAGAGAGCTATGGGAGTAGCCTCATCTAAAATATTTTGAACTAGAGTTTGATATACCATTTAGAGAGATTGGTTTTCAAGGAGTTCCTTTCAAAGCCTCTGCTTTTATTGTTCCTATGGTAAAAATGTATAATAACCTTCAATGAATCTAAGGAGAGGTTGTTGATTTCTAACCCATTTTTTATCAAGAACATTATTCTCTAGTTATTTTGATCAAGTAGTGGAAAGTTGCAAAGTGGTGCA
This sequence comes from Sequoia sempervirens, assembly GCA_007258455.2. Classification (NCBI taxonomy): domain Eukaryota; kingdom Viridiplantae; phylum Streptophyta; class Pinopsida; order Cupressales; family Cupressaceae; genus Sequoia; species Sequoia sempervirens. The sequence goes on from VDFB02193702.1 coordinate 152,188, forward strand.
ACTTTCGTTCTACAACTCATGTGACCAAATAGACTATTCCAATGCATTTGAATAGGTATTTTTAGGCTAGGAATGGTCCTCTTTCACACCCAAACACGTGGAATCGCTCCAAGCTATGTGTTAGCTCTCAAAAATGCAGGTTTGAACCACGAAATGTTGCCAAGCTTTCACAAAATTTCAGGGTAACAGACAAGGCCAAATGAATTGAACCTTCTTCTCTTCAGGTGCTACTAAACCTAGGTTGGTTTACCTATAACAACAAGGTTGACTTGACCTTTGTTTATTTCCTAAAGCAATTTACCCACACTAGCAAATAGGAGTGGATAAATGACTTTAAATTTAGTATAAATTGTATAAGCAATATCAAGGAAAAAATATAATATGTTCATATGAAAAACTAAATGAAACTAAACAGTAAAATGGTAGAGACTAGCTCCTTATTGGGTTCACGGAGTCAAATGAAAATCTAAACAAATAAGTTCTTTCTGGCATAAACTCAAATTATTTGGCATATAGGTTTAAGTTTATAGCTGGTATAAACATGCAGAAATGTGACTACTGAGTTCTTCTTAATGATCCAAATGGGATTCCCTAATTACTATGATTGATTCAAAGGATTTAATCTTTCTTTGAAAGAAACAATTAATCCAATCATACAGATACAACAAGTGTGCATTGATAAACTGAAAAATATCAGTTTAAACAATTAGAAAACATCTACCTTAGAGATAACTTCAATAATACTTTTAATTAACACAAAAAATAATTGAAACCAAAAAATGTCATCACATCATAAATTCAATTGAAATCTCCATTATTTTTTCAATCATGCATCATAGTCTGAAAATTCCACATTCTAATCTACTGTATTTTCTATCTCTCCCCTTTTCTATGCTAGAAAATGGGTTTATATATCGGCCACATGAAAATTCGTATCCATTTGCATTCAAATCTAGGCAGTTATTTCATTCGGGCCTTTTTCATGTTTGTTAAACATCTATTGAGACGTCCTGTAGTTTCGCTGAAATTCAATGTTACTCCGACCACCACAGATCACATATCGCTTTGGTGTCATGTAGTTTCATCGATGTGTTGAGTCTCACCGATAGTTATCCCTTCAATCACAAGTGTATCGCTATGACATTGAAGGTTAGGCATATGTTCCTCTACTTACATTGTGTTTTGCCAAGACTTATCCTTCGTCAACTCTGATCGCCTAGACATAGTGGTTTTCCTGCCGTTGGAACTTCATTGGGCATAACTTCCTTAGCTCTCACCGATGAATACTCCCTCCAAAAATTTTGCTAAGGCTATACAATCCTATCACTATGATATAGGGGTCAACAAGACTCCTTGACATCATCCCAATTATACCAATGAAACCTACCTTTGCTTTGTCAACAAGACCAAATGAATGCTTCGGGACATCACATCAACAACTTAAGTCTAGGCAATGGTTCTTTTTGCTTCATCGGTAAAACACATATGAGCTCACTATGACCTATCCTAACAATTGTTGTCTCACTAATATGTCTCTATACCTTCAATCAGTAAGACACAAATAGACTTGATATTGCTCACCCCAATGAATACTGTCTTGCCAATAGGATCTTTTGGTTGCTGAGACAACAAACTACATCATGTTGAAATGTATTACCAAATAAAATAACATCAGTAAGAAATTCTCAATGTCTTGTCAATAGATTGCAAAAAACATATATTAGTATAAAATGCTTTATAGATTGGTGAGATTTGCAATATGTTATGCTAATATGGTTTATACATTCAAATGCTCAAGGATCGATGAATTCTATGGGACCAAATGATGAAAACCAACAAATGCATAGGAAAACATGATATGAAAAGCAGATGGTATTGGAATTTTTTGGAACTAATCAGTATATGCAGCCATGAAAATTTTCAAAATTTTACAGTTCTAACACTACGTTCAACTGAATTGATCCCTTAAGGGTCCAAAGTGAAAAATGGCTGCAAACTTAAGCATGCTTCTACTCAAATACTGTGATGCTTAGAAAATTCTTGTTTGATCCTATGGGATCAAGTTGTTCCCCTCTACAATAACCTCTCTTAGTTTTTTTTTTATCTCAGAGTGGTTTTCCTATTGTGTCTAGTTTTCAGTTGATGGAAAAAGTGTCAAATGGAAGCAGTGAAAAGTTGCAAAGTGGTGCAACTTTTGTTATGCAACTCGTTTGAACAAATGAATTGTTCCAATGTGTCTGAATAGGTATTTTTACACTATTTATGGTCATCTTTCACACCCAAACACATGGAATCACTTTGAGCTACGTTCAACTGGATCGATCCCTTAAGAGTCCAAAGTGCAAAATGGCTGCAAACTTCAACATGTTGTTACTTAGATACTATAATGCTTAGAAACTTCTCACCTAATCCTATGGGATTGTGTTGGGCCCCTCTAAAATAATCTCTCTTGGTTTTTGTTATCTCTGAGTATTTTTCTTGTGGTGTCTAGTTTTCAGTTGATGGAAAAAGTGTCAAATGTAAGTAGTGGAAAGTTGCAAAGTGGTGCAACTTTTGTTCTACGACTTGTATGACTAAAAAAACTATTCCAAAACACCCAAATAGGTATGTTTATGCTAGGCATAGTCCTCTTTCTCAACCAAACATGCAGAATCACTCCAAGTTATGTTCAACCAGATTGATTCCTTAAGGGTCCAAAGTGCAAAATGGTTGCAAACTTTAGCATGTTGTTACTCAGATACTGTGACACTTAGAAAATTATCATCTAATCCTATGGGATTGTGTTGGGCCCCTTTGCAATAAAATCTCTTGATTTTTTGTTATCTTAGAGTGGTTTTCCCATGGTGTCCAGTTTTCAGTTGATGGAAAAAGTGTCAAATGCAAGTAGTGGAAAGTTGCAAAGTGGTTCAACTTTTGTTCTGCAACTCATGTGACCAAATGAACCATTCCAATGCATCTAAATAGGTATTTTTATGCTATGCATGGTCCTCTTGCACACCCAAACACACGGAATCATTCTGAGCTATGTTCAACCAGATTGATTCCTTAAGGGTCCAAAGTGCAAAATGGCTGCAAACTTGAGCATGTTGTTACTCGGATACCGTGATTCTTAGAAACCTAACATCTCATCCTATGGGATTGTGTTAATCCCATATACAATAACCTATCTTGGTTTTTGTTATCTTTGAGCGGTTTTCCTATGGTGTCCAGTTTTTAGTTGATGGAAAAAGTGTCAAATGCAAGTAGTGGAAAGTTGCAAAGTGGTTTAACTTTCATTCTGTAACTTGTGTGACCAAAAAAACTATTCCAATGTATCTAAATAGGTATTTTTACACTAGGAATGGTCCTCTTTCACACCCAAACACGCAGAATCACTTTGAGCTATGCTGAACTAGATTGATTCCTTAAGGGTCTAAAGTGCAAAATGGCTGCAAACTTCAAAATGTTGTTACTTGGATACCACGATACTTAGAAACTTATAATCTAATTCTATGGGATCATGTTAGGCCCCTCTACAATAACCTCTCTTGGTTTTTTTATCTTAGATTTTTTTTCCTGTGGTGTCTAGTTTTTAGTTGATGAAAAAAGTGTCAAATACAAGTAGTGGAAAGTTGTAAAGTGGTGCAACTTTCGTTCTGCAACTTGTGTGACCAAACGAAATATTCAAATGCATCAAAATAGGTATTTTTATGCTAGTCATGGTCTTGATTCACACCCAAACGTGCGAAATCACTCCAAGCTATGTTCAACCAGATCGATTCCTTAAGGGTCCAAAGTGCAAAATGGCTGCAAACTTTAGCACGTTGTTACTCAGATACCGTAACACTTAGAAAATTATTGTATAATCCTATGAGATTGTGTTAGGCCCCCCTACAATAACCTCTCTTTGTTTTTGTTATCTCAGAGTGGTTTTCTCATGGTGTCCAATTTTCAATTGATGGAAAAAGTGTCAAATGCAAGTAGTGGAAAGTTGTAAAGTGGTGCAACTTTCATTATGCAACTTGTGTGACCAAAAAAAAAATTTCAATGCATCAAAATAGGTATGTTTATACTAGGAATGGTCTTCTTTCATGATCAAACACGTGGAATCGCTCCAAGGTATGTTTAACTAGATCGATCTGTCAAGGGTCCAAAGTGCAAAATGGCTGCAAACTTGAGCGTGTTGTTATCATATACCGTGATGCTTAGAAACTTATCGCTTAATCCTATGGAATTAAATTGGGCCCCTCTACAATAACCTCTCTCAATTTTTGTTATCTTGGAGTGGTTTTCCTGTGGTGTCTAGTTTTCAGTTGATGGCAAAAGTGTCAAATGGAAATAGTGGAATGTTACAAAGTGGTGCAACTTTCATTCTGCAACTTGTGTAAGAAAATTATTCCAAAGCATTTGAATAGGTATTTTTACACTGGGAATGGTCCTCTTTCACACACAAAAATGCGGAATCACTCTGAGCTACGTTCAATCGGATCGATCCCTCAAGGGTCCAAAGTGCAAAATGACTGCAAATTTCAGCATGTTGTTACTTAGATACCATGATCCTTAGAAACTTCTTGTCTTATCCTATGGGATCGGATTGGACCCTGCTACAATAACCTCTCTTATTTTTTGTTATCTTAGAGTTGTTTTCCTATGGTGTCCAGTTTTCAGTTGATGGAAAAAGTGTTAAATGCAAGTAGTGAAAAGTTGCAAACTGGTGCAACTTTCATTCTACAGCTCATGTGATCAAATAGACTATTCCAATGCATCTAAATAGGTATGTTTATGCTAGGCATGGTCCTTTTTCACACCCAAACACATAGAATCACTGCAAGCTATTCCATCGGATCGATCCCTTAAGGGTTCGAGTGTAATATGTTGAAATAGGCCATTCCACCTATTGTTCAGGCCATGTCTCAATGATATGGGCCTGATTTAAGTAGGATAGGGAGTAGGAATAAGAAAATAGCATTAGTAAAGGCATTGGAAGAGATGACTAATGCCCTGTTCAAAATTCAAAATTAAGGCCCCTTAAAAGCAAGGCTAGAAGAGGTGAAAAGAAGAAATTTCTTGAAATAAAGTTCGAATAGGTTGAAAATAGGGTGAGGTTTTGGAGTTTGATGTGTTCAAAAGGTTTGCAAGGATAGGGGAGGTCAAAATTATGTTATGGCATGATGCCCTAGTTGGGAAAACAGGGGTTTTGAATGAAAAAGAGATGTTTCAGGGAGTAAAAGTGGGCAAAGTCAAGATGCAACATAATCTGGTGGTCAATTAAGTTTGTGCAAGTAGAATGAAGAGTGTTGGAATAAGTTTTTGAGGTTCGGGTTTGGGTTTGGGGGTTTGGTTTTCTGGTTAGGCCAAATTATTTTGGAGGTGGGTTTGGTTCATTTTGGGTTCGTTGGTACAAAAATTATGTAAAAACAAAATGTAAATATATATGTAGCCTAAAAGCATGCATTAGGATTAGAATATCACATATCATATAAACAACAAAACCACCATAAACTTGAATTTCATTTAAAAAATGCATGATAAATATTCATTGTTGAAACTTGAATTGTGGTAGCTTGATATACAGAGTCTATTGATTCGAGGGTTCAATTTGTATGATTTTTAAAAAAGAAGCCAACTGAGTAGAGCTATCATTGTTCTTAATAAATCATAATAATTTGTTTAGTACGCTACCCATTTTGATGTCTTCTTGCAATCTCAAACATTATTTTGTATCATTGTTACATTGGTCTTGAGAGTGGTAGCTTAATATAGCTCCACAATACAAAATATGGTTTACTTGTGTAGTGTAACAATGGCATAGGAAAATTTTTCTTTCAAAGAACCAAAGGGTGAGTGCACAATTGAAGTGTATAAACACATATCTTACATTGTAATATCAAGGATACTTTTTGAAACTTCCATGCATTGCTAATCTAAAATGAAAATTCTTATGTATCCTTTGCTTAATTAAGTTCTAATAAAAGGATTAAATATATTGGAATCTTTTTATCAATCATTTCATAGAATACCAATTGAAAACATGTTTTTTTCTTCTAGAAAAAGTTGTTTACCATCAATCAATTAATTTATTCAAGACAAACCATGAAGGATAGCAATGATCAATGCTATGGCTAACCAATTAATAAGTATACACATGAGTAAGTCAAGCATGTACATGTGAATAAGGGAAGCACAAGTAGTCACAATCATGTATGCCTTGAAGTATACACATGAATACATAATATACACAACTTAATACAAAGTATATGCAAAAATTCAAGGTATACACATGAAAACACGCAAGTCACAAAGTATACATTGGAACACATGTAAGTCACAAAGTATACACGTACATTGTAAAGTACACACTTGAGTACATGTAACTAATATAGATATTGAACCATGAATTTATAACATGCAAATATTGACACGATCGATAAAAAAAAATTGTATTATCCAAATAGCCATGTACGTATATATCAATATATGTCAATATAAGTATAAAATATAGGTACAAAATATCCATATAGGCTTATGAGAATGCCATATAGGCATATACAACAAAGGGATTTGGAATCAAAAGTCATTGCTCTCCAGGATCTCGAAATAAACTCTTGCCCTTTGCTAGTAAACTAGATGGCAATAGGTCGGTCACTCATTTCTGTTGCACTCGAGGAGTGCTCCTGCTACTCCTCCTACTACTGTTAAGTTCTTGGTGAATTTTTAACTGTTATAATAAGAAGTAAAGACATTAATATATAGAAATTACATTATAAAAAATGATATATTTTTTAAAAAATCACTTACAGCCATTTCACAATCACTCTCAAGGGAAATATTTGCACGCTGATGCTAAGGCATGCTCAAGCCCTCTATAAACCATCCAAATAGAAATTAGACTATGAATCAATAATTTGGTTTGATTTTTCATTTGAACTAACATCTATAACAATGAATGTAAATTGAAATTTAGTAATTTTCTTCATACCTCCCCTATCAGAGCCATCGAGGATTGTATAGCGGATGAAACACCGATATCCATTTCCCTTGTAACATTTGGAGGTGTTTCCACAATGAACATCTGAAAATAAAACAAAAATTATTTAAACACAAAAAAGTTACAATAGTGATCCACATCATGAGTTATAGTGTATGAGATCTAATGAACAAAATTTTGAGTACTTATTAAACTATATATTTCTAATTATCATGCTTACTATTTTCCCTATCCATATCTTGTTTGAAAGGATGTGTTTTTAGGATTTTACCCATAGAAACAAGCCGCTAAATCATTTGATTGAATTCTTTCATAGACATGTATGATAACTATGGTGGCATAGAGAAGGTAGTGAACTGTTTCAAAAAATGCCTCAAAAGAAATGGGGTCTTGTGGTGATGGAATGCCATTACAAACAAATGCACGTCATGGAATTCCATCACCATAAGAATGCATTTGATTTAGGTATTTTAAAAAAAAATCATTGTCTTCTCTATGGTATTGCTTAAACTATTATGCTTTGATAGATATTTTTCCAAGTATCACTTGTTTGTTGTCAAAAGCACCTATTTTAGGATTTTAGCCATAGCAGGAAGGAAGCATGAGAAGTTTGATAAAAAGCTTTGGTGCACATGTATAAAAATGTGGTATCATAGAAAAGGTGGTGAGTATTTTGAAGAAATTCCTCGAATAAATGTGGTATCATGGTGATGGAATGGAATTCCATCGCCATGAGACCACATTTCTTTGAGGCATTTTTTGAAACTACTAACTGCCCTGTCTATGCTATTGCTTACTATTATAGTTTCATAGATTTTTTCCAAGCATCCATAGTTTTTCGTGCAGGTGCACCTTTGCAAGCACATGCCTCCATGTGAACAAATTGCATCACTGCTTATGTTGAATTTCTAAACAACTATATTATAGTTAAAATTTTGTCATCTATCAACATCTAGTTATTAGTTATGGAATGTGAAGTAGTGCTTTGAGTTTGAATGATGTACAATGCAACATAACCAACGATATGAATATAAACTACACAAATCTATTAAGTACAATTCATTAGTTAAACTCTTTATTCTATTACCTATGTGAAGGTTTGAGTAAATCCATTGGCACTGGGAGGTGGGGAGTCAGCTTAGGATAGCCTCAGTGCATAGTCAGATCCTATGCAGCAAGGGATACAAGCTCTCACTAGGCTACCTCATGAGCATGTTGTTATGCCTATCATTGCAAAGGAGAGTGTCAACATAGAGACATTGCAGATGATCAACACTTTGACCCAGAGTGTCATCCATCATACTATCCCTATTCTACAACTCCATCCAGGGGAGTCTTTGAGTGGTGTCCTTCAAACCCATGTGTGTCAATCTTGCAGGGAAACTTGTTCATATGACTACGCTATGTCTGAATTGTAATTGGTTTGATTTTGAAACTTGATTAAAGAAAAAATATTCAATAAAAATCTATCTAACCAAGTGGAAGCACTAGATAGTGGAGTTACAAATCTAAATTCGAAAGAATTAGAATTTTATCCTTCATCAAAAAAAATTATGCATTATATAGTGTGCATCACTTTTTAAAAATGTTGTTTTATGAAAAAAAATAGTTTTCATGGGAGATGGAAAAAGAAGTGCAATTTGATTCCACAAATTTTGAAGTTTGTTTTTTTTAGAATCTACAAACAAAATATGATGAGACTCTAGTTTGCACCATCTTCAAATTCCTCACAGTTTAGCTACTATAGGTGCCTGACTGTGAAGATTTAGTTAAAAATAATAATTTCATTGTCTAGTTTGGCCAAAAATTGTAATCCACTATTGTGGGATCACCCTTATATGATAGTTTATCTGCATAATATGCCCTAGCTACCTGCCTCCTATCTTTCGATCCAGTTATTTTTTTTACTAATTGAATCTACATTTTTTAACATATCTTTCAATGAATTTTTGAGGTTCATTCTTTCTGTGGTTGAACCATTTGGATTACTCAACCTACTAATAAAATCCTCAATATTTTTTTTGTTGTTCTCAATCTCAGTCATTAAATTTTGTTGAGTGTTAGGAGGGTGTTGAGGGATTGGTGGAGGAGGTTGTTGTTGAGGATTTTGTTCTTCAATATTTGTTTGCTCTTCTTGTTGAGGATTTTTTCTTTAGGATTTGGTTGCTCTTCTTGTTGACGATTTTGTGGGTTTGCAGGTTCATTTACATATCCTACAAATCCAAAAAAATATATATCAAATATAACGTAAAACTAAGAAATTCAAAACAAACAACAAACAATACTTACCTCTCCCACCTCTTCGTCATTGTGGCACCATCCTTGTAAATAAATAGCAACTCTTGCTAAAGATTTGTGCCCAATACCTCCTCCTAGAAAGTGAGCACGAAAGTTGGGGGTTTTGGCTATGGGAAGAAGAAGAAAACAATCGAAGTGAAAATGAAGACTTTCACTTTTTTTTTCTTTTAATGTGCTATAACACAAGCATGTTATAACACGTTTGCATTATAGTATTTTCAAACTTTTTTTAGAAAGTGGCCATAGAATTGCTACCCAACTTCATGCACCCACCCTGATGCACTGCACAGAGTTTTTGATGATAAGCATATATGTGGTTATGAGATTCCTTGGAGGGATATGGTTGATGCTTATGCCACATTTCCGTCTATCCTAGTGGGATTCATTGGAGGGTTCCTTTGTCCTGATCATAGGTCAAAGGGACTTTCAGCTAGATGTAGGCAGATTCTTGAGAGAATGATTTCTCAGGGCACTAGATATGCATGGGTTTGCTACATGCTTGCTCATCTATACCATGATTTGCAGTAGGTGGTCTATCTTCATGGGGCTAGTTTATCATTGGGGGTTACATTGCTTTAAGTTTGGGCCTAGGAGCATATAGCAGTCACATGGCTAGTTGGAGAGAGATAACATCCTCCCATGAGGCCATATTTACACCTTTATGCTGGTCAACTTGCTTAGCCTATGCTAGGAAAATTGGAGTACTAGAAGATGACACTGGATGATCTCGATTTTGTGGTATGGTAGCCCTATCTAGATTGTGAGTAGTGGCCAAAGGATGATGTCGAGATGCCTTATCTATGTCAGTCGATGTACCTGATTGGTCGGGCCCATTTCATTATTGGGATTATTCATTTTCAAATTTAAGGGTTTAGAAAGTGTATGGTAGGATTTCAAGGTATGCCCTTCATGCATGGCACCCTGATGCACTGCATGAGCGATGGAGGGTGGGATGCTACAAAATTGGGGACCAATTGCTTGTCTTATGATGCACTAGTCGTGTGAGCACTGGTCTAGGGATTACAATGCATTGTCATTTGGAGAGAGTTCATGAGGCCATAGTACACTTTTATCACCAGATGCTCTAGAAGAGGACAATATCTCATGGTGGCCATATCTGATTGTGAGTAGTGGCCAGAGGATGATGTCGAGATGCCTTATCTATGTCAGTCGATATACCTGATTGGTCGGGCCCATTTCATTATTGAGAGATTCTTGCTGCTAAGGGTACCGACGTAGTATGGTAGGATTCAAGGTATGCCCCAGGGCATGGCCCATTATGCATGGTGATGGGTGGATGCTACAAAGTGGGGACCAGTTTTGTCTTATGATGTAGTCATGTAGCACTTCTAGGGATTACATGTCATTTGGGCGGTTCATCCAGCTATCACCGATGCTCTAATATCAAAGGAGTATGCTCAATACATGTTCTTGCATCCATTCCAATGTATTACAATCTCATATGAGCCAACACGATTGTTAGAGGAGGAGGGGGTAGGAGGTCATGGGAAGAAGCGGTGGAGAGGGGAGAAGGAGGAGGAGGATTCAAAGGAGGAGTCAGAGAGCAGTGATGATGGGGATGGTGATGGAGGAGGAGGAAAAGATGATGATGATAGAGGTGATGGGGGAGGAGATGAGGGTGGAGGGGGACCAGGGCCAGATGTTGGAGAGATGAGAGTGCCTCACAAAAGGCGACACGTGGAGATTCAACTACCCTCGTTGTAGCAGCAAACATAGATTGTTGCACTACAAGTAAAAGTTGAGACACTACAATTTCAAATTGATTAGGTTCAAGCTTTATTAGCATAGGACCAGGGGAACATTATTATACTGACAATAGAGAGGGATGCTGCTAGACAATAGGCACAATAGAGATAGGCCCAACTTTCCTAGGTCCAAGCCTAGGCTTAGGCACAGGGACAGATGCAGGGGAAGATTGCTACACTAACTAAAGAGAGGGACACTCTGTGACTGTGGGTGGAGCATGCCGAGGGTACCTCCAAGAGAATACAGTAGGCTGAAGTGGTTGCTAGTGCTTCAGACTATTTTAGGGATATACACCTTACCACACAGGAGGTAGAGCTTTATAGAGTTCGATATCATGATGTGGTTCCTCCAAAGTGGCGGGAAAATTTTGCATAGTCCTGGTCTGGTAGGTTCAAGTCTTGAACCACTAGCATGGGTGTTATGCAGGCGCCTCTTGGAGATTGGAGAGATCTTGGTGTAGGTCCATCAGGTGGAGAGGGCACTAGTTCTGTGATGCCAACACCATTTGGGGGGAGCACAGCATAGCTCCAATTTATGATTTTCTAATGTATCTTGGACATGTATACACTGATGTATTTGAGACATTGATGATGTACCTCTTGATTTGAGACATTTGTGATACACTTCCATTTTTGATATATACCTTCAGATATCCTTATACATTTGACATCATGATTTTGAGGTTATATGATATGTGCCAATGATTATGATCTATGTGTCTATATGATTTTTATATGATGATTATCATGATGATTATGATGGATGCATTTGATGATACAATTGATGTGCTATGATTCTATGATTCTTTATGAATGATTTGATATGATATATGTGATGGATCCTATTATGCCAATGAAATGTGATGCATTTTATGTTTTTGTACTTTTCTAATGCCAATAGATGATGCAACGAATGTATGTATGAAATTATCACATGATGGTTCATAGTTCTATTGTGTTTATGATGCTTATGTGATGATTTATATGATGTATGCAATGATGATATGATAATGTATGATTGATGATTCTATATACTTGTATGGCTGATGTTTTACGCTATGTGAGATGGATATGATTATGCAAATGACATGTGATGTTTATATCCAGTTAGTTCTTTATTAGTCTTGGATTTGAGTAATAAAAAATTCATCTTCACTACTAGTTTAAGATGTTCATAACAATGGCATTGTATCCTTGTTATTAGTCATATGTTTCAACAACTTTTTCTTCTTGGAAATCTTATTTTTCTGAATATGTCTTTCAATATTCTTAATTGAATCCAAGATCTATTTTATTAAAGGAATAAATGATTTTAGTGATGCATCAAGTTCAATTATGCCCCTATTAAAATAGAGATTTTTTTTTCTTCTTACTCTATTGGATATGTCTTTCAATCTTCTTAGTGGACCAATTTCTTAATCCATTAATAACTGATGAAATTATTTTGATTATGCAAGTGAGATGTAATGCACTTATTTTTGTGTTTTCTGATGCGAAAATTATGATGTGATGCATGGATGGATGAGTGATGTGAGAATGCTTTCTAATATATGAAAATGATGATGCAATTGATGTGTTTTCTAATGTATGGAAATGATGATGCAATTGATGTGCAACTATATGAAAATGATGTGTTTTTGGTTAATGTTAAATGTACTAAATCCATTAATGTGAGAGATAACATCATTGTGAAATTTGTTGTAGCTTTGGAAATCCCATAGATACAGATGTAGACTAACATGGATGCACCCTAAATTAACCATGCAAATCTAATATGTAGATGTTGTCATTCGTAACAGCTGATTGGTCATGATTTTTATCATCATTGAGCCTTTAAAATGTTGAAAGTGAGTACAAGCATCAATGGCATAATTTAGACCATGATGACATGATTACTACTTCCATATTTTTGATATTGCAAGTTAACACAAGCATCTAGGTATAATTAAACCGATATGAACTAAGCATTACCCTCGTAAATAGACAAGAGTTAACCATGTTCCTATGCAAATTCATAATATCATTAGTGATGCTTTGTAGAGCACATCCTACGACAATTTGCACAGTAGTAGTGATCAACTCGCAGACATCAAACAAAGAAAAATCATAGAATTTCCTAGCTCCTCTAGTTTGATACATCACCAAGGTACTCTAGAGATATGATAGCAAAAAACAAAGTTCAACAATTGAAGAATCATGCCATAATGATAAAACCATAATTCAGAAGAACATCATCCATTTGAGGTTTGCTTGGATTTTTATTGATTTTGGATGCTTGATGTGTTCATATTTGTGATTGATGTTCAATGTTGGGTTGGACTATGATCATTGTATTTATTGTGTTTTCTAACTATTGTTTGTCTGTTGGTTTAAGCTCAAAGTTTATTGCCCCTAGTGAGTTCAGGTTTTGCCCCCAATCTAGGGTGAGACACAAACACGATGCCAAGATATGTACATGAAGATTTCTTATGATAGTCAAATGGATGGTGAAAGCGAATGGAAAAAGAAAATGGTGAAAATTATCAAATAGATGGAAAAGCTAACCTATCACAAATAGTGCCTATTTCTAGGTTTTCACTACTTGCTTTTATTGCACTTTTTCAGATTTTCTAATTTTTTTGATTTTTTTTTCTTTTTAGGAAAAAGGCATGAGAGCCTATATATATATATATATTATATAAAATATGTTGTTACATAGCTATATAAAGATTTAGTTATGAGAATATATGATAAGAAGTTGGAAATAAAACAAAATTCAGCTTGAAATTTGATCTCTTTTTGGCTTTACCAAGAAAACCATTTTTTTAAGGACATTTTCTAAAGTTTTTGTATTTTTTTAGGACTTTTACTAATGTATTGGATGATTTAGGTGTAGAATTTCTTGAGATGTAGGCTATTGAGAGGTTCATCAAACAAATCCCCTTCAAGTGTGGATAACTAATAAGGTCCTTATCCAAAGACTGATACAATGACAAAGGGACCTAGCCAATTAGGTTCAAATTTCCCCTTCTTCTCTCTGTCCTATTGATTACAGGGATTTTATTTCAGGACCATGTCACCCACCTAAAAGGTTCTAGGCTTTATTTTGTGATTGTAGCTTCTAGACATCCTTTGCTGATAAGCTTTCAGGTGATCAACTGCTTGTTGACGACACTCATCTAATAGTTCCAACTCTTGTAACTTGGACACTCTATAATCCTCATCTGATATGATCCCTTTCAGTGATACATGGAGCGATGGTATTTCCACCTCAAGGGTTAGAATGAAATCTAATCCATAGATGAGAGCATAGGGTATAGCTCCTGTCGGGGTTTGGATAATAGTTTTGTAAGCTCACAAAATAGAGTTCAATTGAGCGTGCCAATCACGTCCAACATTGTTGATGGTTTTCATCAATATTTTTAGGATATTTTTGTTTGAGGCCTTTTCTTGGTCATTTCCTTGAGGATAGTATGGTGTAGAAAATTTATTTTGAATGTGGAACCTCTTAGAGAGTTCTTGGACATGGGTCTATCATTGTTCGTTATAATAGGTTGAGCAATACCATACCGATAGATGATATAATTTAGGATGAATGGTGAAGTTTTTTTCCTATGATGGTGGTCAAAGGAACAACTTTAATCCACTTCATAGAGTACTTTCTGGCTGTGATGATAAAATTGTGTCTGTTGGATGAAGATAGATGTATCTTACCTACAAGATCTTGTGTTGGTGCATGTATCAAGTTTCCATGGGTTTGACATTTCTAACACTTCATGACATATGGAAATTACTCCTCCATATTTGGCCAGTAATACCCTAAAAGCAAGAGTTTCTTAGCTAAAGTTAGGCCAGTTGAATGTGTGCCACAGATACCATCATGAACCTCACGTAAAGAAGTTTTAGCTATATTACGTTCCAGACATCGAAGGAGAGTACCATGAACACCTCGTTGGTAAAGTACATCAATGATTAAGGTATGGAAAGATTTTTGTTGAATAAGGTTTCATTTTTTATTTTAGGATAAATTGGGAGGGTGTTTTCTTTTCGGTTGTTAGTACAATTTTTTTCCTTTCAAAAATAGTTCAAAAAAAATGACTCAAAAAATGCCTTTGATAGAAAGAAAAAATTACACCAACGGTTGAGTTGGGTGTGAGGATTTTCTAGACCAACTCTCTGCTTACTACCCATATCCATGAAGCTAAATGGAGTGGATTCATTTTGAATGAAAATAATATAGATGAATAATACAAAGCTCATTTATCTTAAACCCACAACAAGAAATAAGAAAATAATGATCATAAAATTCCTTTCAATAGATGAGTTATCCTAGATTCAAATTTCTAGAAATAACCACATACCCAACTTAATATAATAGATAAACATTAAAGAGGTTACAAAGAAGCACAATTCACTTGCAATCAAAGGAAATATTGATAAACTCAAAGATTCAAAATATTTCTTCATTTCTTTAATACTCATAAGTGAGTTCAAAGCCTTCAACTTTCTGTACAATAATTTTATGTTGAAAAACCCAAAAATTTTCCCTCCTTTTCATATCTTCCTCTCCTCCTTTTTAATTCAAAGGTTTTTTTATATAGGTATACCAAAAACTGTTACATTATAAAAGTAACTATCTTGAAAATGATTGCAAAGCAAAAGGACTCCTAGATGGGAATAGTTTCAAAAAGAGGTTATCATTACATGTCACAAAAGATTTGTGCATGCCGCTAAACCATTGGAGGGGCCAAAATTTTGAACAATTCTAACTGCATTTACTTGATCAAATCGCGAAATTCAACACATTCTTCTTCTTCTTCTAAAACAAGGATCACTTGATTATACTCAACATAACTATTCTTCTCTTTCTAGGCTAGTGAACACAGTTCAAAAATGATATCAAGTTGTTCTTCTTTTGGCCAATTCAAATCAGGTTGCATGAGAGATATAGGTTCATCTTCCCATTCTCTCACCTCACCAGGAAGTACCATCTTGAATTTCTTGGTCAATAAGAAAACAAATTTCTATAGTACTGTCAACTTACTCTGTAAATGGCTTATTTAATTGCACTGGTAGGTATTGATGATGCTCAATTTGTCAATATAGTGTCACCACCTTAGAAAGGCTTAGTTACACTTGCTATTTAAGAGGCCCAATTAATGCACCATTAGTTGAGGACCGTGTCTAGAGATTGAATCTGCATCTTGTAACTCCCGAAAAGAAAGCTACAAGATACGTCGTTTAGATAACTAAATGTGTAGGCGATGTTCAAAAACCAAGGAAAATTCCTGAAAAATCATGGGATCATGAAAATTTTGAACCAAAAAATAGCATATCGTGGGTTCTAAAATTTTAAGAACTTCTAACACATCAATCCCTTAGGCGAGTACGAATGAAAAAAGGATCGGGTAGTCGAATACATCTATAACTTCCAAACCTAGCGACTGAGTTATAAAATCACAAGATTGTCCGATAAAGGTTATGGAATTTACAAGGACCGCAACCATGAAAGAATTAAAGGCATAAAAATAAGACCATTCAAGTTCAGGGAAGAAAAAGTACATTTGGGTAACACTGGCTCTAGTTGGGGACAAGGATTGTGAAGAACGAAGCGAGGAACCTAGAACCCAATGGAAGGACTAGTGTATAAATCCATTGGGTCATAGAGTCAAAGGGAAGTAAAAGGACGAGGGACAAAGGAACTAGACCAAACCAAAATAGGATGCAATAGGAAAAGGAAACTAAACTACCAACACAACAAAAACTTCAACTATGTACATGGTCCAAGGACCCTATCTCTAGATAACCTAGTATTAAGAAAAACCATTCACAGGTGTAGAGAAATAACAACCTGTTTGAAATAATGCTTGGTAAATGAGGAGCACACATACTACTAACTGCCAACTAGTGGCCAACTTGATTAAACTAAACAGAGTGACTTCATAAAAGAATCTTCTATTACTAATCTGATTTTCAAAAATCCAATCTTCATTATGCACTTTTCGTATTTGGAAACTCATATTAATATTACCCAATATAAAACCTTCAATGTTTTCCCCCAATAACCTTAGGTAAATCCTGGTAATACACTCGATTTGACCATCCTAAAGAGAGTAGAACTCAAATTGGAAAACGCACACACAAACCATCAGATGAAACCATCCTTTTGATACCATAAACATGAGCGATTGCATCATTTTGAAACCATGAATTTTGACCTGCAACACACCTCCCACTGTGTTCTAGAACATGCTTTATCTTTTTTAGAAGAGATGTATAATCATGTAAATCAGATAATGGATCACCAATTTCCTACAAAACTAGAAAAGTATAGAGTGGAGCTTTCATCATTTACAATGAAACCATTTTCAACTGAAATTTTTTCTTCTTCCTTAAATCCAATTTAACAATTTTATGATTTAATTCCACACCCATGTTGATGTGTTACGACACAATCACAACTTCTTTTTCACACAAATTTCATTCTTGCACTCATGAAGGCACTAATTAGGGTGGTGAATAATATGAAATTCATTACATTCACTTTCCTAACCATTTTCAACACCATAGGTAGAAAAATTTTTGGTATCAAGATCTTCAAAATGGAAAGATTCAAGAAAAATACCATTTTTGACTTCTTACAGGCTTATTTTCATACCAGCTTGCTCAAAAAATATGAAAGTTTCATATTCAGCTTGTATATGGTTAGGATATAAGATGTTAACAATTTCACCTTCATGCAGAGTACTTTTGAGTGGTTCTTCATCAGTCATAAAAGTGAATGAATGCATCTCTATTGCAAACAAGGAGGCCGAGACAAGTTCACTTGTACTACCAACTTCAATATCTATGAATTAAAAGGATTTTTCATTTTCTCTGGTATGTTCATACTGGAAGTAATAGGCTTCAATTCTTTCATTTTCATAAGAATTAATTTTTTCCTTGATTGCTCTTTTTTTATTAAAATGTTAGGGTAAAAAATAGAGAGATTGCAATATTCAACAGTAGGAGGTTGTGTATATTGGAACTCTATAGGCTGAGGAATTGATTTTGGTAAGAGGGTTTTTCTTATGTCTTTATTGCTTGACCCAAACAAGTTTATCTTCCATAGACTACTTTGAATCATATCATCCTCAATTTTGACAGCCTCTTTTTGTACAATTTCAATATCATTTGTTTTACACCTTTTCAAACAAAACTGAACATCTAGGTGCAAAGAAGAAATGAAAGTGAAAAGTTGTTGTTTATTTGGCCGAATAGAAGTAGGCATCCTTTTAAGCAACCAATTAAACCTATCCACAAAATCTCCAATCTTTTCCTCTTCTTGCTTATGAATATTGAAAAAATGACCTAACAAAGCGGTTTTGTCAACACGACCCTTATACCTTTTCAAAAACTTATCCTTCAAAGAATCCCAATCAGTTATGCAATCATCTTCTAGGTAACAAAACCAATCAATGAAAGATCCATTAAGAGATTCAATAAATAATCTAACAAAGACATCTTCTTCCTTTGCCCCCAAAATACCATAGGCAACCATGAAGACCAAAATATGTTTTTTAGAATCTTGAGAATCTTCTCCATTAAATTTTGGAAAATACTTCCTTGATCCTTTAGGAAGTGGTGAGTATATAGGTAAAGAAAGAGGCTTGAATTGACTTCCCCATGGCTGGGAAGAAGTTAATGCCATAATGTAAATGTGGAAATAAAATCAGCACACACCCTGAAATAGAAGATTTCTAAGTGCATTATAACTTCTTGCAGAGTTGCCAACCTCCATGTTTAGGGAGGTACCTTACAATTTGTTTGAGGAAAATGACACCAAATATTTATTGTTCGAATTTCCCCAATAGAGTCACCTAAAATATGTTAGTACAGAATTTTTCCTTTCAAAAATAATTCAAAAACAAATGACTCAAAAAATGCCCTAGATAGAAAGAAAAAATTACACCAACAGTTGAGTTGGGTGTGAGGATTTTTTACACCAACTCTCTGCTTATTTTGGAAGGCACAACTACCTTTGTATGATACAAGTAATTGAATTAAAAACTTGTGTATGCTTTTAACCAAAAAGCAAGAAAGGTAATTTAACATCTACCCATATCCATGAAGGTAAATGTGATGGATTCATTTTGAATGAAAATAATATAGATGAACAGTACAAAGCTCATTTATCTTAAACCCACAACAAGAAATAAGAAAAGAATGATCAACAAATTTCTTTCAACAAATGAGTTATCCTAGATTCAAAGTACTAGAAATAACCACATACCCAACTTAATATAATAGATAAACATTAAAGAGATTGCAAAGAAGCATAGTTCGCTTGCAATCAAAGGAAATATTGATAAAATCAAAGATTCAAAATATTTCTTCATTTCTTTAATAGTAATAAGTGAGTTCAAAGCCTTCACCTTTCTATACAATAAATCTATGTTGAAAAACCCAAAATTTTTGCCGTCCTTTTCCTATCTTCCTCTCCTTTTTTTTAATTCAGAATTTTTTTTAATATAGTCATACCAAAAATTGTTACATTATAAAGGTAAGTGTCTTGAAAATGACTAGAAAGCAAAAAAAATCCTAGATGGGAATAGTTTCAAAAAGAGGTTATCATTACATGTCACAAAAGAATCATGCATGCCACTAAAGCACCAGAGGAGCCAAAATTCTGAACAATTCTAACTGCATTTCCATGATCAAATTGTGAAATTCAAGATGTTCTTCTTCTTCAAAGACAAGGATCACTCGATTATACTGAACATAACTAGTCTTCTCTTTCCAAGCTAGCGAACACAGTTCAGAAATGATATGAAGTTCTTCTTCTGGCCAATTCAAATCAGGTTGAATGAGAGGTATAGGTTCATCTTCCCATTCTCTAACCTCACTAGGAAGTACCATCTTGAATTGTATGGTCAATAAGAAAAATAGATTTCTATAGTACCATCAACTTACTCTACAAATGGCTTATTTTATTACTCTGGTAGGTAATGATGATGCTCAATCTATCAATACAGTGTCACCACCTTAGCAAGCTTTAGTTACACTTACTATTTAAGAGGCCCAATTAATGCACCATTAGTTGAGGAGCGTCTCTAGAGATTAAATCTACATCTCATAAATCTTGAAAAGACATCTACACAATAGGCCATACAAATAATTAAATGTGCAGGAGGCGTTCAAAAACCAAGGAAAATGCCTAAAAAATTTTGGGATTGCAAAAAAGTTGAACAACAGAATTGCATATCGTGGGTTCTAAAAGTCTAAGAACATTTGACACATCAATCCCTTAGGCGAGTATGAATGAAAGAAGGATTGGGTAGTCGAATACTTCTATAACTTCCAAACCTAGCGACTAAGCTATAGAATCGCAAGATTGCACGATAAAGGTTATGAAATTTACAAGGACCGCAACCATGAATGAATTAAAGGCATAAAAATAAGACCATTTTGGTTCAAGGAAGAAAAAGTGCATTCTTTTTTTTTTTTTAAATTAGTGGGTAACATAGGTATGTGTAAATTTTCCCACAGGTGGAAACATCAACCTCAGCTAAATGGTAGATGACATGGGATTCTAGGTTATTGTAGGAAGGGTCAAACACTTGTTCCACCATGAACTCATAATGGGCTTGTTTTTTAGGAATTAGAAGAATAGAAGTAATGGTGGCTATAGCATCAACAACTTTGTTGTCATCTTTGGGAATCTATTCAAATTTTATCTCCAAAAAGTGATTTTTGAAGTCATCAACCATTCTTTTATATGACATCAACTTGTCATCTTTTGTTTGGTAATCATTATTCACCTAGTTAATGACTAGTTGTGAATCACCATAGACAAGTAACTTTGTGATCTTCCACTCGACTACTACTTTGATTCCAATGATCAATGCCTCGTATTTAGCTATGTTATTGGTGCATGGAAATATCAATCTATAGGACTTTGGAATGGTATGTCCTTGAGGTGTGATAAACAAAATTCCTACGCCTGATCCATGTTGTGTAGAAGAGCCATCAAAGTACAACATCCATTGTTGTGTTGATACTATCAAGACATCAACATCTGGAAACTCAATGCTCATTGGATGATCATCTTGTAATGGTGCTTCAACTAATTGATCAATGATTTCTTGGCCCTTGATTTCCTTCATATCCACATTTTGGATATCAAACTCACTCAATATCATTACCCACTTGGTTAGTCTTCTTGTTAGGGCAACTTTGCTAAGTATATATTTTAATGGATCAATTTTAGCTATGAGTTTGATAGTCATGTGAGTCAACATGTAATGTTTGAGTTGTTGGGTAGAAAATACTACCACCAAACATACTTTCTCAATAAGGTGTAGTTGATCTCATAGTCATTCAAGGTTCTGCTAATGTAATAAATTGCCCTCTCTTTTCTTGATGAATTTTCCTGTGCTAGTAAAGTGCCCAAAGATATTTTAGTTGTTGTAATATAAAGTAATAATGAATTTCCTTCAATTGGTGGCACTAATATGGGAGGTGACATTAGATACTACTTCAGTTGGTTAAAGGCTACTTCACATTTCTCATCCCATTTGAAAGTGACATTCTTGAGTAGAAAATGATTGAAAGGATGAGTTTTGTCTACCAGTTGTGCGACGAACCTCCTAATGGATTGGAATCATCCTTGCAAAGACCTAAGTAGACTTATATTTTTAGGAGGAGGCTTCTCCATGATGGCTTTAACCTTTGGAGGATCCACTTCAATACCTTTGGCTAACACAATGTATCCTAAGAGCTTAGCTGATGTTATGCCGAACACACATTTCTTGGGATTTAGTCTCATGTTAAACTTCTTCAATCTAGTGAAGATTTTTTCTAGAATTTATAGGCTTCCTTCTCTAGTGTATGATTTTTCCAATAGGTCATTGACATAGTCTTCCATAAAGGTGTACATCATGTCATGGAAGATGGTGGTCATTGCTCTCTGATATGTGGCTCCAACATTTTTCAACCCAAAAGGCATTACGTTCCAGCAAAAAGTACCCCAAGGACATGTAAAATGTATTTTATCTTGATCTTCAAGCATTATCTTTATTGGATTGTAACCTAAAAATCCATCCATAAGAGAGAATTTCATATCATGTTGTCAATTCTACGATGATTTCAATGTTAGGTAGAGGAAAATCATATTTTGTGCAATCCTTGTTGAGATCCCTAAAATTTGTGCATATCCTAATGCTTTTTTTTGGTTTTGAGATAGGCACAATATTTGATATCCACTCAACATAGTCAATAGGTCTGATAAATCCCACATCTAGTAACTTCTTTAATTCAACTTTTAACAAGAGAGTGATATGAGGGTGTATTTTTCTTAGTTTTTTCTTTATTGCCTTTATTCCAGGTGGTAGTGATAAATGATGCATGATGAGTTTTGGATGTATGCCTGACATTTCAGCATAGGACCAAGCAAAGTCAATTTTTCACTTCTCAAAGAATTTAGTGAAGCTTGGCTTTTCCTCTTTCATCAGGGATGCTGCAAGGTTCAAGGTCTTCACTATTTCATTGGTGCCAACATTGATAGACTGTGTAGGTTCAATCAACATTGAGGATCTCTCCTTATAGTGTTCAAGGAGAGTGTCAAATCTTCCATCTCTTAGTGCCATTAAATGGTTCAGGGATAGTGTTCAGGGAGAGGTTTTCATCTTGAGATATTCTCTTTGGTTTTACTTTTTATGGATCTAATAGTGCCATTAAATGGTTTTCACCATTAGATCTTCTTTTGACATTCATTTTGTAGCTGGAATATTTGGCACTCCCCTTGTCTAAAGCTTCATTATGAGATTCGATGGTGGAACATGTTTCAAGATCCCTAGAACAAAGGAAGTTTATGATGGCATCATCATTTGGAAAGGTAGGTAGATCAAGTATCTTGTTTTGGTCCCATTCAATTAGTTCAGGATGTACTAATGGCAAGGATTCGTCAGAATGACAAAAGTCAACATGGGTAAGTGTCATGATAGTGATTTCATCAAAGCATCTAATGGAAATATCGAGGTCTAAGATGTTCTCTCTTTCGAAGTATCTATCTTGCTCAAAGAATGATCATCTTCACTTGAGTCCTCGATATTCTGTGATCCAATTTCAAGTGGTCTATAGCCCGAGCTTTGTACCTCCATATGTGTTGGTGCATACTTTTGAATCACGTCAATTTCCTTATCATAACAAGACTCTTCAGAGAGGGAATCCCATTCATATTCATTAGAATCTATTTCTAAGCTATCTCTCAATTGAAGGATTCTCTCAACAACCTATTGTCTGGTTTCTTCTTTGGATTCTTCCTTGTACCCTAGTCTCATCTTGTCCTTAGAATTCATTGTGATAGGTTGTATTGGTTCTATTATTCCTTCTTTTCTTTTACCAATATGACATTTTCCCTCATATCCCATCTTTTCCAAGATTGTATTGCCTTTGCCATATTGCTATGTCTGTACATGGGAGGTTAATTCTTGTGAGGATTCTTCATCCTTGTACAACCAATTCAAAACTTCCTTGTCATTTGATTCATCCACTAAGGTGCCTTCTCTTACAAACTTTCCATCAAAGAGTGTGGTTGGTTGTACTAATAGTTGTCTTGATGTTGAGGGTTGTCCATATGACTTAGGAGAAGATGCAAGTTGTGATTAACATAAGGATTGCTCAAATGAATATACCCCCATGCCCTTGTCTTTTAATTGGACTTTTCAAATTGTTTTGATAAGGAACTGAGTTGACTGTCATGATTTGATGAAGGAGACTCACTAATACCTTTGTCTTTTGACTGGTCCTTTTTCTCAACCCACTTTGACAAGGATTTTTTTTTTATTTCATTATGTGTTGGAGCTTCCTTGTTGTGTGGGATGAAAGTGTCTTGGGTTGTTTTAAGGGTGTTGCAATATTGTGGGTTGTTGGAATCAACAATAATAGCGATTTCTTGCCTATTGAAAGGGAACTTCAGACACTGATGATATGTTGAAGGTACTGTCTACATCTTATGTATCTAAGGATGTCCCAAGAGTATGCTATATTTTAAATCCTTCTCCAATGCCTGACATATTATATCTTTGACAACCGGTCCTACTTGAATTGGTAAAACAATCAATCCTTGGGAGGACCTTTCTTCATCATCATATGCTTTTATTGTGATTTTCCTTCTAGGATCAATAACATTTTTAGAATATTTGAATGCTTAGACAAGTTTTAGAATGTAGATATTTAGGCTAGCTCCTCCATCTATTAGAACACATTTAACATGGTGTTTGTGGATTAAGACCCCAATGTGGAGGGAAACATTATGTGGATGGGTGATTGATACATCATCATGTTTGAAAAATGATAAGCAATGCGGCGCAGTCAAGTGTCCCACTGTAACTTGAAATTGGCAAACTTCCAAGTTGTTTGGTACTGTGGTGGTGAATACAACTTGTTCTAGGATTTCTTTGTGCATTGGTGAGGTTTTGAGTAATTCTAAGATGGATATTTGTGCTGGTATTTTCTACAATTGATAAACTATGTTATATTGAGTTGCAAGTGTAACAATTGTTTTGGATGTCGAAGGGGTAGCTCCTTTCAATGGTACCTTGGCTTGTCCTCTTGTGATTGTGTTGATCGGTGAATTGTTTTGTTCTTCTCTAATTTTGATAACATTGATTTGATTATCATTTGTAGTGATGTTGGTGATTAGATTTACTGGCACAAGCTCATTGATTTGATGTGAGTTGGTGTCGATATCATGGTGATGATTTTTAGTTGCAATGATGTTTGTTCCTATTCAATTATGTTGTTGTTTATTGGGTTATCAGTGGCAACATGATTTGCTTTGTCATGGGTTTTATTATCAATCACCTCGATGTGAAGAATAGTTGTGTCATAAATGTAGTTCACATTTTTTCCTTTGGTGTTTGATGACGAGGACTCCCCCTTTTCATAGTTTGGTAGAGGGCTCTTGAATTCTCTATGATCATTGTTTGTTTGGAGTCCTTCTAAAAATATGGCCTTGTTGTCAATCAAGTCTTGAATCAAATGTTTCAATTGCATGCAGTCATTGGCTTTATGTCCCTTGTTTTGATGAAATTCATAGAAATGTTCATCATTCCACCATGGAGGCTTAACTTGTGGTTCCCAATTTCTTGCCTCTGGTAATGTTATGACTTTAGCTATGAGAAGTTCCTTTAATGTTGATTCTACTAATTTTACCAAAGGTGTGAACCTTCTTCGATTTGAGGTTGTTCGATATGATGGTGTTCTAGATCCAAAATTACCTTGATTGTTGTTTTGATTAACATTTTGGTTGTTGGGTGGATTGTTGTTTTGATTGGTTTTGGTGGCAGTGGTTGTTAAGTTGAATATATTTTTTGCATTTTGGCTTTCAGCTGAAGCATCATGGTTACCAGTATTCTTGTTTCATTGCCAAAACTTTGGTTTATCACTTTTATTGTAATTGTTGGAGGAGCTTGATGAGTTGTCATTATAAATTTTTATGACTCCTCTTTTGACCAAAGCTTCTTCAATCTTGATGCCACTTTCAATCAATTTTTCAAATGTAGGTGGGAATTACAATTCTAATCTATAACTCATTTCATCATTCAGGTTGTCGATGAAGATTTCTATCTTTTCTTTTTTAGGTAAGGGATGATAATATCTTGCAAACAACCTTCTCCATTTTTGTAGAAAAATGAGGAATGACTCATCCATTTTCTGTTTCAAGTTGCAAAGGTCTTTCATTGTGATATCATGTTGGATGTTGTAAGAATATCAGGTGATTAATTTTTTGACCAATTCTTCAAAGGTTTTGATTGGTGGTGTAAGTTTTGAAAACCATTCAAGGCATTTTCCACCTAAGCTATGTGGAAATAGTCTCATCAAGTAAGTTTTCTCATGTGCAAACTCAAGACTCATGGTTCTAAATTCCCTAACATGATCTATTGGATCAGTTTTACCGTTGTATTTATCATACTTTGGGAATTCTCAATATTTGGGAAAAGGAATTATGTGGATATCTTGATCAAAAGGATATAGAAAAATTTCTTGGATCAAGTATCATTTTGAGGTTCCCCTTTGCATGCCAAGAATTTGTTGTTGAAGGTTTTACATTTGATGAGTTAGGGCAACCACTTTTTTTGTTTCTTTTTTAGGATTTTTGGGAGGTTCTTTCAATTGGTTAACATCAAAGTCATCAAGCAATTTGACACCTTGTTTAGCCAGCATTAGTAAGTATTTTTACCCATTTCTTTCAAAAATCTTTTCTAACCATTTGTGGAAATTTGGATCTTGTTTAGCATTTTGGATATCTTCCTCAGTTATTTCTTTCCCTTCATTGTTATGGATTCCATGGAAAGGATTCTCTTCAGCTTCAACGATGGTGTTTTGTGTTTCACTATTTTGAGTTTCGATGTTTTGAGTTTTGATGTTTAGATTTTTGATGCTTTGAGTTTCAATGTTTTGAGTTCCATTGTTTTCTGTTTCAAGTTCTTTTTCCTTGAGTTTTTGCTTTTGTAACCTTGTTTGAACATGCATACAAGTGTTATACTTTGACTAAACTTTGATCTTTGTTTGGAATAGTGCCAAGGATTAAAACTAAGTCAAATAGAATGACAAATTCTATTGATGAGACTAAGTTTTATTTGATTATATAGCTTCATTTAGTGATGAGAGGATGATAAATCATGATGATGAAACTTAGCTTAACAATCAAGGATATTATAAGTTTGATGATTTAGGCACTTTGAGATGCTTAGATCTAGGTTTATATTGGAGAATTCCACTTGTAGAGGTCGGCTTTAACAAGTTTAGACTCTATTCTACTTGAGTGATTTTGGATTGAAAAAAGATTTTGACTTCTGGTTTAAACTATGAAACAAGGGATAAACTTAACTCTTGGGTTTTTCATTTAATGGTTGTGCTGGAACAGAGGTCAGATGCACTAAAAGATTTGATAGATACATGCTGGAAGACAACCTAGATGCTCTAAACGATTGCATAGATGCGCTATAAGATTGCTTAGATACACTAGAATAGAAGGTCAATGCACATAAATATTTAGTGTATGCATTATAACATAGGGTCTATGTGCTAAATATGACTCAGATGTGCTAGAAAAAGAAACGGATATGCCATAACAGTGTATGGATGCGCTAGAACAAATGTCAAATGTGCTAAAATATGGAAGCAATGTGCTATTATAGAAAATGAATGCGCTAATTTGAAAAAATTCAGTGTTTTTGCGACTCTTGCTGGTTGTTTGGATTTGAATTTGTGAATCTTAGTGTTTCCAAGCATATAATATTTTGACCAATGAATTTTGTTTGGTTTCTAGCTTGTGGATGATGGAAATCCAAATGGATGATTTTTGAATCAAGGTTTTCACTTCTAGTGTGATGTTTTGTTTGAAATTTGTTTGAAATCACATTGGTAAAACACATCAAACATGTACAACCTAAGGTTGTGTAGGACAATATTTACTAGATTCCCACTTGGATTTTACTCTAGTTGTGCCTACTTTTAGTGGGGTATGTGTAGGATCATGATGGGCCAAAAAGTGGCAATATGATGGGTATGTGGCTGGAAAATTTGCTTTTACCCAAAATTGATGAAATGAAAAGGGTTTTTAAAGGAGATTCTTAGCTTTCTACCAATACAAATTATGCTTTACTTTTAATTTAATAAGTAATTATTATTCATTTTCTATTCAAATTACAACTAAAGTCCTGATTGATAGGTTGATTGAAAAACATCTATAGCTTTCAAATGGTATCACATTTTTGAATCCAAAACATGCATCACATTCTATGATTTGTATACTATAGGATTAAAAAAAGAAAATTGAATTTCATGAAGTTTTGACCAAGTTAAGTTGGTCAGACATACAAGTTTTTATATTTTTAAAATTGTTAATAAAAATCACAATTAATTATTTACTTGGAAAAAATTACGAAAAATATGCAACATTGACACATGAGTCCTCTACATATATATAAAATATTAAAAGAAATATTATCATTTTATTGTGGTTAGTGGAGACCGACACACTTCTTATTATTTTCCTTGAATTTAAGTACTACATTGGGGTATTTCAAATTTTCACCAAATAGATTTTATTTTTTAAACAAACTACTTAGTTTAGAAACTACACTCAATTTGCTACAAATTCTATTCTTACATATTTTTCAAATAATATAGATAACTTATTCAAATTTTTATGTCAAGTTGCCTAACTCTGATTTTTTTGAATTTTTTGCCAGTTAAGGGCCTGTTTTTCCCATGATGATCCTACACATACCCAACAGATGATTAGATGCTTGACCTCACTAGCTCACCTCCATGACACTCACTTTTGGGGGAAGCCAAGCATCAGTACCCATGAATCTCCCATGGCATACTTCTCATCTCTACCAGAAGCCGCAAAAATGTGGGACAACTTTAGAATGACCGTTCTTGTGCCAGTAAATAGAATAAGGATTTTAGCCTTGCTATAGCAAAGGGTTCTAGTATAGGAATTCCATTCATAGGGGATCATCCATTCGGTAAGAGACCATTGTTTCCCTTCTTGTCAG
This sequence comes from Sequoia sempervirens, assembly GCA_007258455.2. Classification (NCBI taxonomy): domain Eukaryota; kingdom Viridiplantae; phylum Streptophyta; class Pinopsida; order Cupressales; family Cupressaceae; genus Sequoia; species Sequoia sempervirens. Next base: position 180,750 of record VDFB02193702.1, read on the forward strand.
AAAAATCCTCGTGACACTTGAACTTTCCCCAAGTATGCACATTTATATCTTGGTTGGAAGTCGCTTGGCTTTAGTGTGTTATTGGTTGGGTCATTCCCTTGGGTGATTACTTTTTCCCACAAGGCAGGCCCTCTATGGATAAAATAAAATAAAAATGAATGGGTCTGGATTTTTGGTCACCCAGTTAAGGGGAGAGCATATGCCTATCATTCATTAAGCATAAAAAGCATGGTGTTCTTTAACCTTTTATTTAAGCTAGATGCCTATATCTTAATCAAAAGAAAGCATTAAACAACTCTATCCCCTACATAAATCATCAGTAGTTTGATAAGATTGTCTTTGACCAGTGTATAAAAGTACCTGCAAGCGGAAAACACCAATTAGTTCTCAAATTTTTAAGATTTTACAAATATAAATAGATGCACCAAAAGAGTCATCCAATGCACTGAAATATCAGTTTAATGTCCTAAAACAACTATTATATGGGCTAAAATATCTCATGTATGCACTAAAAGAACTCATGTATGTGCTAAAAGAATTAATGAATGTGCTATTTAGTATTGACTTAAAGTGTTGAAAGACTCCCTGAATGCAATAAAATATTTGTTGGATGCATTGAAAGAAATGTCGTATACACCATAACAGACCCCGGATGCATTAAAAGATTTTTCGTAAAAGAGATTGTATGCACTAAAATATTTGTCGAATGCGCCGAAATAGAGATCGTATGCATTGAAAGATTTGTCGAATCTGCTGAAAGAACTCACGGTCATGCTAAAACACCACGTCCATCATGTTGACATGAACTTTTCCAGAAAATTATTAGAAATGGTGTTGTGCCCCATGGTGGGCGTCATTTTATGTGTGTGTGAAATGTGGGAGAGTTAGTAAATCAACACAAACATCAATGAGACCTAATATACTAGAGATTTAATCAATAAAATTAAATCAAATTGAAACAAGATTAAATTCCTAAAAATGTTCCATTGTTCTCTATTCTCAAGGATTTATTAAATCATTTGGCTCTCAGATTTTAGGTGTGCACTATGATTGTTAAAATCACAACTTGAGAAACGAGATGTTATTCAAAATGCAAGAAATCTAAGTTCCTACATGAAAGTATGTGATAAATATCATGATGTTGTGATTATGAAGATATTGACAAATGGATAATGTTGTTAAACTATGTGATACAAATGATGTGATAAGAAGCTAAAATGATTCTGCATATGCTCAAATAAATATTGATGTGATAAACTAAAATGCAACTATAAATCATTTAACATGAAATAAAATGCAAATATAAAGCAATACATGATTCTACTCTAACATGATACTACAATGTACACTTGCTAAATGCTAAATATTCAAACTCCAAATGCTCCAAAGTTATTCCTGTATAATAACTCTACTCAAATGTCGGATGTTAAATACTATAGAAAAGGGTTGTATTTATAGGATTTTCAAAGCATCTTATGATGTGGTAGCGATTGATGGTCCAGATTCAAACATGAGGGATGAACGGTTGAGATGGAAGAATCTTGGAGGATGTCCCCTAGACCAAGGGAAACATACCAAATGGATGAAGGAATAAAGTGTGTGAGGAATAAGCCATGTGTTAAAAGTTTGTTGAAGATAATTCTAATTTAAAAATTAGAATTATTTAATTTCATGTGACCTTGGTGAGGTGACATGAAAAGTTGTAGGCATGTGCTTGAATTCCAAATTTGGGATTAGTGAAAATCAATTAAATAAAGCAAACTATAAAAAATTGTTTATTTAGTTAAATTATAGGAATGTGATTTTAGATTTGAAGAGTTAGAAGATTAGAAGATATGAACTATATAAATAAATTGAGAATTTATTTATAAATAGATGAAATATTAATTAAATAACTAGTATTTAATTAATTAAATGTCTTGACCTTTTTTGGTGTATACAAAAATAATTATTTGTTAGAATCTACAAAATAGATATAAACCTAAAAATTATTGCAAGTTATACTAGCAATCGCACCTTGGTGTGCAATGGGTACACCAAAAGTGTGGAAGGTAAATTAGGAAAAAATTAGTTTATTTTTTTCATACATTTACACAGAATGTGAGGTCAATTGCTAGGAAATTTAGCAAATGATGTTGTTTTCGCAAAAAATGTCTCAATGGAGAAGTGATAGCTTCAAATCAAGTATTCACCTACTTACAAGAATGTAGACATGACTGAAACAAAAATCTTGAATGGGGAAGATAATTGGGCTTTATTACCAAGAGATTCATGTTATGTTTTCAATAGGGAGAGAGGGGAAGAGTGCATGCTAGAGAGTGGGTAAGGAGATAGAGATAGAAAGGAATATAGAGATAGACATGAAGATGGATATATGGAGAGGGATATGGATAGAAGGAGAGGGAGAGATGAAAAAAGAGAAGAGAGAGGGATATATAGAGATGGAGAGGGAGAGATAGAAATAATAAGTGATATATAGAGAGAAGTAAAAAGAGGAAGAGATATAGGGGTAGGGAGAGATTGATAGATAACGAGATATGTGTAGAGAGAGACATAGAAGAAGAAAGATGGAGAGATAGATATAAAAAGGCAAAGAGATATAGATTATAGAGAAGGAAAAGAGGAGAGAGGGGGAGAGAGATGGATGGATAGAGAGGGGGATAGAGGAAGGAGACAAATAAAGGGTAAGATAGAGAGAGGTAGAGAGAGATATTTAAGGAGATAAAGTTTGAGAGATAGAGAGGAAGAGATAGATAGATATAGAGGGAGAGGGAGAAAGAGATATAGAGACATATAGATGGTGAGATAGAGTGATATATATATATAAGGAGATATAGAGAGAGGTGAGAGAAAGAGAGAGAGTAGAGGTAGAAAAATAAAAATAGAGGGAGATAGAGGTATATGGGAAGAGAAATGAAAGAGAAGTAGAGACAAAGAGATAGATAGGGGATAGGGAGGGAGGGAAGGATGGAGAGATGAGAGAAATTAAGAGAGGAGAGAGAAGTAGAGAGATATAAAAAGAGGGAGTGATAGGGAGAGAGGGAGAGAGAGAGGAAGAGACAAGGATAGAAAGAGGGAGAGATGAGAAGATAGAGATAAAAGGGGCAAGAGTAAGAGATAAAGGAGATGATAAAGACAAGTGATAGAGAGAGGGACAAAGATAGAGAGAGCCTAGGGAGAGACAAAGATAAAGATAGGGAGGGAGAAACAAGGACTTTGTGTGTGAGAGTGAATGAGGGAGAGATATAGAGATAAAGATAGGAAGGGGGAAATAGGGAGTGTGTTTGTGAGTGAGAGAGATATGGAGATAAAGATAAATAGGGAAAGATATATAAATAGATAGAGAGGAAGGGAGATGGAGATAAATAGAGCTCAATGATATAAAAATAAAGAGATACAAAAAGAGGGAGTGATAGGGAGAGAGAGATGGGGAGATATAGAGATAGAAAGAGGGAGAGATAGAGAGATACATATATTGAGAAAGATAGCCTAGGAAGAGGAAAGGAGACAAAAATAGGGCAGAGAGATAGAGAAGAAGATAGAAATGGAGATGGACATGGAGGCAAAGATAAGGATTAATATATAGAGAGGGAGAGAGGGGGAGATGAAAGGAGATAAGAAGAGAGGAAGGAAGAAATAGCGATAGAAAGAGGAAGAGACAATGAGAGAGATAATGAGAGAGGGGAAGATGGAGGGATAGAAATGAAAAGATATGAAGTCATATACAAAGAGAGGTAAAGCGAGATAAAGAGGGAGAGAGGAAGAGGGGTGGAGAGAGGGGGGGACAAATAGGTATAGAAAAATAGAGTAAGGGAGAGAGATAGGGAGAGGGAAAGAGATATAAGGGAAAATAAAGAAAGATAGAAGGGAAAACAAATATAAAGAGAAATAGGGGGGAGAGAGAAAGAGAGATTGAGAGATAATGAGAAACATAGAGATATAGAGGGAGACAAAGATAGAAATAGCTCACTCTCTTTTTGTTCCCATCTCTCTCTCTCTCTCTATATATATATATATCTTCCTTTCTTTTTTTCTCCTTTTACATCTTTATATCTTATCTCCCTCTCCCTCTCCCTTCTCTCTTTCTCTATCTTTTCTCTTTATCCATTTTCCTCCTTAAGTGTGCAATGGTTACATTGAGAAGGTCTTAAAGGTGAATTATCATATCCTTAATCGAATGACATGCTACATTGAGCATAACTTTGTAGGGACACATGTTATCCTTGGATTTTTGTCACAAAATGACTGATTAAAAGTTAGTTTCTCTCTCTCTCCAACTTTTAATCTAGATTTTAAGTTTTAAATTTATTTTATTGTATAATTAAAATAATCAAAATACAATTATTCTGTAATAATTAAAATTTTAATAAGGCAATTAATTATAAAGTAAATTAATTCTACTAATTAATTATTTTTTATAATTTCATAAGACAAAAAATTAAAATAAATTTAAAACTTATGTATAAATTAAAAATTAAAATAGCAAACTAAATGCAAAATAAAAATACATCAAAATGCAAATATTAATAAAAATAATTTAGAAATATTAATAAGGAAATAATTAACTTATTAAGTTAATAAATAATTGAATAAAAAGTAAAACTAATTTTTAATTTATTAGAATTCAAATATTAATAAAATATAATTCTATTTCATTTTAATCTTATTAAATTCTTTTCTTTTCTTTGTTTTTAAAACAAAAAAAACCTACTTTTAAATTGTTAAATCATTTAAAAAAAAAAGAGTTATTAGAATTGAAATATTAATAAATATAATTCTATTTTTCATTTTAGTCTTATCAACTTCTTTCCTTTTAACAACATTCCAAAGTAAAACTAATTTTAAATTTATTAGAATTCAAACATTAATAAAATATAATTCAATTTCATTTCAATATTATTACATACTTCTCTTTTCTTTGTTTTTAAAACAAAAAACCTACTTTTAAATTGTTAAATCATTTAAAAAAAATAAAAATGAGAAAGTTATTAGAATTGAAATATTAATAAAATATAATTCTATTTTTCATTTTAGTCTTATCAACTTCTTTCTTTTGGTCTAAATTAAGTGTTTGCACTACAAGTTTCTTGTGAAGGATAGATTGAAGTGTATTATGGTCCAACTAGCAAACTGCCCTTTTGTAAGGGTGTAGAAAGTGTGAAGCATATCTGCATATTGTTTTGAAAATATAGGAAAAAATAGATGTGCTGTAATATTTTCTAATAACTATTATTAGGTAGTTGGTATTCTAAGGATTTACTCTGACATACGTCTTCAAGTGGCTACTTTTTTCTACCAGATCCGGGCTATATGCAAGAGGAATGAGAGGGCCAAACAATAGTTACAACAGATTAAAGATTAGTTTGTGAAGTTTCAACTAGACAATAAAGTTGATCACTAAAAAAATGTTATACAACTCTTGTGATTGTGTCTATTTATTGTTGTATAGCTTATGCAATTCTTTTTTTTATGGCTGATATGTTGAACAACTATTGTAAAGTGTTGTTTAGCTCTTGTATGTCTATTTTTGGTTGTTGGAAAACCTTTGTTTTGTTTAGTTTGACTAGTTTTTTCCTGGACATGTCCTCCTAGTAGCTCTACTCTTGTAATTACTTTGCTTTGTTCAATACAAAAAAAAAAACTTCTTTCCTTTTCTTTGTTTTTAAAATAAAAATCCTACTTTTAAATTGTTAAATCATTTTAAAAATAAAAATAGAGAATGACGGTTGAGATTAATTTCATGGTCTTGTATCCTTCTCCTCAATTCTCAACCATTGATTTCAAAAAGTAGGTCATCTATTTCATATAGGGAACACCTTTGAGGTAAAAATTTATAAAATATGAAATATAGATATTAGTGAAATAATAGCATAATAGAGCTAGTTTCATAAGATAGAATGTACAAAACCTCACAATAGTTTTATTCTATATCTTAATTTTCATAAGAAGACACAAAAACTCACAACAATGTTATTCTAAATCTTAATTTCCATAAGTGAGAAGATGCCAAAATCACAATAACTTTATTCTATATCTTAATCATGCAAAAACTCACAATAATGTTATTCTAAATCTTAATTTTCATAAGTGAGAAGATGTCAAAACTCACAATAGATTTATTCTATGTCTTAATTAAGAAAGGAAAGAGACAATATATAGTTTTATAGTTTCCAAATCTAACAAAGATGAAGACAAGAGGTGAAACCAACAAATAAGGGATCACTTATCCTAATTTTCAAATCTATGAGGATAAGGGAAAAAAATAGAAACAACTAGTTATCTTAAATTAAAAAGAAAGATGCTTATCCAAGTTTTAAATTGTGTGAGAATAAGAAAAAACCGTAATTTTATGAAAGAGTAGAATGTTCAACTCATTAGCCTATCAAAAATCTATATATATTAAAAAACTAGTAAATATTTAAAAATATAAAATATTTTTTTAAAAAATATATAATTAATCATAGACCTTTCAAAAGCACAACTCAAATATATATTACAAAATTAAAACAATCAAATAACTCTTACACAAATAAAATGAAATGAAATAGTTTAATTTAATATTCATAAAATATATAATATAGGAATCCTTCAACAATAACATCATATCCAGTCTTTGCTTGTTGCAGAAGGAGAAGTCCACGAATGGTGCTAAAGATGATGCCAGTTTCAAGGAGTTGCTCGAGTTCCTCACGGTGGATTGGACGACGGCTATGCATGATATGCCTGGCAGGAAGGATAAGAATTAGGCCATTGGGCCTATTTGTTCTTGTTTATTTCTATGTCTAGTTGTTTGTTTTTACTGCTGAACTTGATGGACCCCTGGTGGTCTTTGGTTTTACCTACGGTTATTGTTACTTTTTGTGTTTTGAAGATGTGTTGTGGGTGATTTCTCTCTACTGTCACTGTGTTGTTAATGTGCTTTCGATGGATGGCCTTTGTTACCTTGTTTTTATGGGTCAACACCCTTTTTTTGCTATTTTTATTTCAAAAACATCATATCCAAAAAAGATTTCAAATACAAAATTAGCAAATTAATTATTATTTAAAGAATTTTTGTATTATAGATAAAATCTCTAAAATTTACTTGGTTAGATTGATTGAAAGTCTTGGGAAAGTCATAAAAAAGTCAATTCTACGTCATATTGAAAGATTTTTTATTTTTAATTTTTTTGCGAGGGGTTTTGGGTATGTGTTAAATTCATTTCTTATTTTTAGACTTGGTTATAAGTTGGTCAAAGCGTGTTTTAAGAATGGTTTAAATTTTAAAATATTAAATATGCAGTGTATTCAGCATGACATGGAAAGAGGAATTTTGGTCAAAGATGGAGTGCGTTGTTTTTGTATAAACGTGTTCGCATGTTTATATATTTTATTGTCCTTATCTGCTCATTTTGTATGGTTACTATTCTATGTTATATTTGAATATTTTATGTTGGTTTTCATTTATAAATATATTGTATTTTTTTTTTTATGTAGTTGGATTTTTTCTTGTTTTGGAGTGTTTTTTCAATATAAGGGAGAGAAGCCGATCGTGGGTTGAGGTTGTGTCATGGGTATAGTAGGTTACAGCTTGAGCCCCACTTATTAACAATAAAAGAGTGATTTTTTTTTTCCAATATTTGTATTAATTTGATAGGACAAGTTCATGTTAAATACATATTATGTCCTATCATAGGTAGAGGATTTGAGATTGGCAAACTTCTCATCTTTAATTTTCTTACCCAAGGTCAATTCAACACAAGTTTGTGTGATATGGTAGTATATCCTCATATTTAAAGGAATTTGATGCATTCATTAGGATCATCAAATTATAAGGAGAAATAATTTTCTCTACACACATCAATTGATTCTCTAAAAGAAATCTAGCATTGCACAATCATTATAAGAGAATGTATATTCTTGTAAAGAGATTTTCTCAGTGTTGTTCAATTTTAAGGTGTTGATCAGGGCACACTAGCCTTTTAGCTAGGTTGTACAATAGCCCTACCAAGGTATTGATCCATACCACTAGTTGTCACAAACATCAAGAAGCATGGGAGAATTCAAGACATCTTAGGTGAAGCAAAATGAACAATCTCAAATTACATAGATTGAGTTTATAGGTGCCTGATAATTTAATGATTGTGGATTTATTCTTGGTAACCAAATTCATCCATGCATTGAGTCAACATAAAATTTTGATTCCTATATTATTATTAATATGATGTTATATTCCTAATCTTGAGTCTTACTACATCTAGATCTTCTTCAATATTATTTGTTAGGAAAGGTGTCTCAAATTTTCTCTTTATTTTGAGTGTTAGGTCCCAAAACCACAAGTCCATGTAAGAATTGGCTATGAAGGTAGCCACACCCAAGATCTAGAGGCCTAATAGAAATCACAAAAGAGAGAGAATAGAAACAAGATGACAAGAATAAACTGTATTTTGCCAATAATGAAAATAGAATGGAATGATACAATGCTATGAAAAAGTACTTAGGAGACCCCTTGGTTATATAGCCAAGGTGAGAACATAGAAGGGCGTAAGATTATGACAAGTGTCATAATCTTATGACATGAGACAACTATGAAGAGCTATCACTCCACCTAAAGTGGAAAGGTGATAATGTGATAATCACCACAAAAGGTGGATCACCCACAAAAGGTGGAGAGATAATCCCATGATGTGTCCACAAAAGGTGGAAGTGATAAAGTAATGACATGTCAAGTCCACCAAAAGTGGAGAATCTCCAACAACCTCCTATGTGGTCCCTAAGTAAACTTAACTAAGGTGTAATCATGACCTAGGACAAGGTACAACACATTTAATTACACCAACACCCCCCCTTAAGTGCAACTTAGGGAGAATGTACATAAAAGAAAACAATGCAAGATGGGTCCTGACTACTAGGCCATGTTAGGTACCCATGTACAAATGCAATGAAATCTCTCACAAGTAGGGAAAGATATAAAAACCCAGTGGGAAAAAACTGCCGCCCAAAAGAGAGATGAAATATAAAAGCCTATGAATATGGCATCAGAAGGACAAAACCCCATGTGAGGAAAAATTCCCCCCCATACAAGAGAAGAAGAGAGACAAGGTAGCCCCCCCTCAATGTACAATGATCACCCATGGAAGATGCTCGAAAAGGAATGAAGAAGTTGCTCCAAAACTATCAAACAACATTCATCCCCTTAGGAAGAAATAATACCAAAGGTGCATGAATGAAGTCTCCCCAATCCACAAGTGAAGAAGGAAGAACCCTCAAAATGTAATAAGTCTCTAAAATCTGCTCAAAGTTCATTGTGTTGATGTTGAAAGATGCCTTCCCCAAATCATGTGAAGCTGCAATGGTGTAGTCACTTCTTGGAACCTATGAGAAACCCTTTGCAACAACACTCTCATCTGTTGAAAAAGACAACTCGAGATCTAGCAAGGATGAAGGTAGAAAATACTCCAAAGATGATGTCTCCTCAAAAGAGAAAGTGGCCTCCTCCAACTATTGTACAGTCACTAGAGAAAGTGGCCTCCTCCAACTATGTCTCCTCAAAAGAGAAAGGTGCATGAATGAAGTCTCCCCAATCCACAAGTGAAGAAGGAAGAACCCTCAAAATGTAATAAGTCTCTAAAATCTGCTCAAATTTCATTGTGTTGATGTTGAAAGATGCCTTCCCCAAATCATGTGAAGCTGCAATGGTGTAGTCACTTCTTGGAACCTATGAGAAACCCTTTGCAACAACACTCTCATCTGTTGAAAAAGACAACTCGAGATCTAGCAAGGATGAAGGTAGAACATACTCCAAAGATGATGTCTCCTCAAAAGAGAAAGTGGCCTCCTCCAACTATTGTACATATGCATCCACAATCACATCAACCTCGAAAGACCGATCATGTAGAGGAGGGTCAGAGTGTTCCCTCGCAACAACTGAAGAAGAATCAACTTCATCAAAGAGAAGATGTAAGTAATCAAGTGTGTCTCCCAAATGTGCAATGTAGGACTCCATAAACAAACTGCCAATGTCTAAATATGAGTCATCCCATGAAACTACTGCTGAAGACAAGGTATACACTATTGCACTGAATCACAAGGAACTAAAACTATGGGAACACAAGTATCATCAGGTACATCAATCAATGTAGTAGTGGAGTATCAACAATAAATTCAGAACCTAAAGAGTAGTGATCACTCCAAGATTCAAGTAACCATACTCAATCTCCTCAAGTGTTCCACACTATGGTGCTCCTGAATCATCAATAGGAGAAAAATGGAGAAGGTGTAAACCGAGAATGATTATCAACCTCCCCAACTAGACAAGAGCCCTGCTATTAAATCCCGAACAATGATAGAATTTGGTTTGAATTCTACACTTTTTCCTGTACCACTTGTATAATCAAATAGATGGAAAGGATGTTCCTTGAAAAGTAGGTACACATTTCACATCATTAAATTTGCACCTTCAATGTCAATAAATCCCTTCCCACAAACTGCCAAAGAAGTGGTTGTTGGCCATCAAAATGGGTGGTGATGAACAATGATCAAATGAAGAAACATATCCTTGGATGAGTCATATGATGTGAAGCTCCTGAATCAAGGATCCACCTATCTGAATTGGAATCTGCAAAAGCAAGAAATGCTTGCCCCTTATATTTCTCATGTTGAGATGAAGATGAAGGAGATGAGATTGATGTTGTTTCCATGAGAGTTGTACTTTTTCCCTTAGAAGAAGTGGAAGGAGATGAGTCCTTCTCTTGATATGCAACTGGAAATTTGATTTTGTTCTTCTTAAGGATATTTTTCAACTCATCAATTTGCTTAACATGACAACGATGCTCTTCATGACCAAAATTTTTGCAATATGCACATGTTGGTTGCTCCCTCTTACTTGAATTGTTGTACTTCTTTGAAGAAGATGATGATGACGAGCTTTGTTGTGGAGGAGTGGATTGTTTGTTCTCTCCTTGTGGCTTTGGTGAAGATTTCTTTTGGTCCTTTCCTTTGCCTTGCTTATTGTTTCCATGATTGACCACCAATGCTTTTGAAGTTGAAGACTTGAGAATTCCCATTTTCATCAACTTATTTTGCTCAAGAATCAAAAGATCTGTGAGAGCCTCAAAAGATGGTGATGTGAAGTTGCTAATTATCAATCTTTGTGTCTGAAAACTTGAAACAAAGGCTGCATACTCAACTAGAAGTTTGTCCAACAAGTTGAAGACCAATTGATCATCCTCTTTTTCAATATCACAATCTTTTAGTTGTGCTCTTAGCTCATTTTCCTTAGTGACATAATCTTGAATTGTATCAAAATCCTTGGGATCAAGGCTTAGGAGATCATGTTCAAGCTTGTATCCCTTAACCTTATCAACCTTGCCATACAAAGCAACAAGCTTATCCCAAGCTTCCTTGGCTGTAATACATTTATCAACATAGAAAATGAGATCATCTAAAATGAACTTTCTTAGTGTACCCAATGCCATAGAAGTTTTAGTGAGCCAATCCATATGTGCAGTAGGATCTACCTTAGGATTTGAAGGTGCAATTATGGTTCCATCAATGTAGTAAATTAAACCTTTTTCCATTAGTTTACTCCATGCATGCACTTTCCATGAAGCATAATTATGTGCAGTTAAGAGTGGAACTTTAGATGAACCTATGATGGAATGCAAGAGCAAAAGAGAGAAAATAGGAACAATCACACAAGAGACACCCCCCTAAATTCACTTAATCAAAGTACCCCCCCCCCCAAAATAGATGATTTTGGCACTTTATAATGTAGTGCATGTACAATAGGCCACTTGCAACTTGGCTAAGTAGGCTTATGATTTCTAATTTTCAACTTGCCAAAAATAGGTTGAGAACATACTAGAATAAATAAGTAAATACCTAAGCTTAGATCTATGCAATACAAGTGCCAAATAGGCCAAAAAGGACCATATGTTGAGAGTAACAAATTCACTCAAGATTGCTTCAAAATGATTGTAGATTCAAGAAGTAGACAAAAAATCATGCACTTTAAAAAAAAAGGGCACCTAAAAAGGAGTTTGTATGAGCCTAAACGAAGCCTCAGAAGTTGCAGAAATGGTGACTAGACAGGTACAGTGATGAGAAGCTGTAAATTCTAGAAAATTTGTCCCCCAAATTAGAAACCGAGTACACCATTGTGAATTACATGAAAAATTATCCCAAATAAAAAAAAATTTGCTCGAAAAAGGGAGCAAAAATGAGAAAGATATGAGCCTTTGAACTTGGACTGCAAATTCAAAAACTCCATTGGAGAGGGGGGCTGAAAATTTGAAAATCTTTGCCGATTTCATCATTCGAAGGGCTTAAATTTGATGGCTAAATGACTGTCGCATATGGTATGAGCTTAAAATTGATGTTCAAATGGACGTCACCGTGCGGATTAGCTCGTTGACGGAATATTTTGTTGATATTTAGAATATGCCTCTCACCGGTCAGAATCTTTTTGTTATTGCCGGTATTTTCTACATCAGTTGTTGGAATATTCTTTAGAATATTTGATTGCCACTGATTTGGATTGAATGTCGGCTGATGGTTTATGTATATCGTCGATGGATGGATTTCGCCGGCCGCTTTTTAATGCCACTGGTACTTTCCTCATAAAGCCAGTTTTGCATAGTGATCGCTCAGAGTTGAATGGAGACTACCAGATTTTGATTGCAGTGACCGCCGATGGAGAAGATGATGTCGAAATATTTAGAAGAATGGTGCCGGATTTCGCAGAGACCCCACCAGATTTGAAAGAGCCGCTGGTATTTGATGTGTAGATCGGCGACTATTTAATGGTCAGTCGACAGATGAATAGGGACCCACAGGGGGTTGGGGGTAAGACCTCCTACCACGTGGCGTAGATCTCCCGACCGCTAATTTTTGAGAGGGGCCTGTGTGGGCTGAGTGGACCCACGAGCAATGAATAGTGGGCTGCCACTTGGCAGCACCTGGGAGCGATCACGGCATACCTGCAGGGTAGAGTACCTGTGTACTCTGCAGTGATTGTACAGTCGCTTTATATTTTTATTTTTGATTTTGCTTTTATTTTTTTATTTTTTCAAATATTTCTCAATACAAATATTTTCAAAAAATATTGCAAAAACTATACAATTATTTTGATTTGCAAAAAGAAATGCCCCAAATACAAATTTTAATGAGGATTTTTAATTTTTCTAAAAAAATTTCAAAAATATTATGACGAATATTTTTTGCAGAAATATTGATTTTTTTTTTACAATGGACAAATTGAAAATTTTCAAAAAATTTCAACTAATATTTTTGTAGAACTATAGAAAAATTGAAAAAATATGCAAATTGGAGAATTTTTTTGATCTAGAGCTCTTGATGTCAAATTTTGATGAAATGAAAGGCAATCCCATCTAAAAACGACCTTCTGAATCCAAATTTGAGGTCAGACCTAATGCAACAAGCTCCTAAAATGCACCAAGATCTCTCCAAATGACTAACCAAAGGCACTCCAATAGCTCTGATACCATGTAAGAATTGGCTTTGAAGGTAGCCACCCAAGATCTAGAGGCCTAATAGAAAGCACAAAAGAGAGAGAATAGAAACAAGATGACAAGAATAAATTGTATTATGCCAATAATGCAAATAGAATGGAATGATACAATGCTATGCAAAAGTACATAGGAGACTCCTTGGTTATATAGCCAAAGTGAGAACATAGAAGGGCATAAGATTATGACAAGTGTCGTAATCTTATGACATGAGACAACTATGAAGAGCTATCACTCCACCTAAAGTGTAAAGGTGATAATGTGATAATCACCACAAAAGGTGGAAGTGATAAAGTAATGACATGTCAAGTCCACCAAAAGTGGAAAATCTCCAACCACCTCCTATTTGGTCCCTAAGTAAACTTAACTAAGGTGTAATCATGACCTAGGACAAGGTACAACACATTTAATTACACCAACAGTCCATAATCCTAGAACATTATTTACCTCCAAGGCCAAGGATATGCCATTAAGAAGGTAGAGAATGGGGTTCATTATTAGATTATTGATAGTTAAAGGCCTACAACAAGAGTGGGTACTCTCCCCTACACTTTTAGTACAACTTAAACTTGGGAGGGTATTCCTAGAGGTACCAAAATAGGTTAGTGCATCAACTAAAATGCTTGAACTCGATTATTGTCATTGGGTTAAAATAAACTAGATGCTCAAAACCTCTCATATAGTTGATAACACCTTGCACATGCAGGTCAATAGGTAACATTGGTTCTACAATTCCTTAAAATGTTTTTATAATTCAATACATACATAATGGCAAGGTGTAGACATGCATGTTCAAATTCTCTAATGATTTCACAATTTAACTTTACTTCATAGAATGTGTCCCTAGTTGGTAACAGTAAATTGTGAACTAATATACCCTAATCTAAGCCTAATCTACTCCTACAACTAATAAGATAGAAGTTGATTAAATGGATGATGATTGATTTCTTCATCAATGTGGATTGATGCCCACTTTATTGTGCAAAAAATCATGAACGACAAAGGGAAAAGACATGCCACTAGAAAAAATATCAAGAGAACATATATTTTTTATGATCATCAAATATTTCATTTGGGTGTAATATACATAATATTCCATAACCAAAACTATCATGATCCATATGAAATCAAGGAATGGTTATTACAAAGAATTTGCAATAAATTATGTGATGTGACATACACACACCAAACCCTCTCCCATTCGCCCCTTTCTCCTTGAAATTGAACAATATTAAGAACATTACTCTTAAGCCATGCAAATGCTCCTAAAATGATTATGCAATACTAGATTCCTTTAGAACACCAATTTGAAGTGGGTGAAGTGAATAATTTTACCTTATAATTCGATGATTAGAATGAATGCATCAAATGGCTTTAAATAGGACATTACATATCACACAAATTTGTGTTTAGTTAGTCCTAGGCAATAATGATAAAGTCAAGAAGTTAGTCAAATTTGAATTTAAAAACTTAAATTATGACAAGATGAGTTTGTTATTGCAAGGGTGACCCTAATCCAAAACTAATCCTACAATAAAAAAATGAGCTAGATCACTATAAATAGCATGTGCACGAGTGAACTTAACCACTAGAATAATAAATAAATATAAAAATATGTGAACATGGAAAGAAGATAAATAGTAGATATACATCAAAATATCTAATAGATAAATAAATAATCTAAAACAAGAACTCTTTTTTACACAATTATACCATTTATTTATATAAATATAACATTTTTAATAATAATAATCATAAAAAACGAGTGGCTAGAGGCAATAAAATATATAAAGACAAATAACACGTCTTCATCTTTGACCAAAATTCGTGGTGTAATTTCACGCAGAGATCAGACGACGCGGGAGATTTGACGACGACTTGTTCAAACTTTACCTCTTCAATATTCAGGCCAATCTTAAACTGCCCTTTGACCGTTAGCCAACGGATAACTTATTACTTGTTTAAAATCAAATCAACAAATATCTTACAAAAATAATGAATCCCAAAAGTAAAACAAAAAAGTTGAGTACGACAAAGAATTGACAGTTTTAGCTATTTATTTTAATCTTTAAACGGTTTATCCAAATAAAATTTAGAGATTTTATCTCGAAAATATCTCGTCATTAAATAATTACAATCTGATATGATTGTGATTCCTAGAATTAAATTAGGAGTCACATCTGATAATTTTCTTATATTTTTAAAAATGATTTTTATTTTATTTTTTAATTGAATAAGTGATTTTATTATTATTTACATAATATTATACGCATTTATTAAAAAGTGGTGGAAGAAGTTATACTTCAAAGTTTGGGTAATGATAAGTTCTGGATAAAAATATAATAAGTTGTTAGTATTAAGAGTTAAAGCACTAGTAATAGGAGGGGTCATGATCATTCAATTTACCTCATACATTATATGGGGTTTGCACTACCCCATATAATTTATTCGGTGGAAGAAGTTACATTTCAAAATTTGAATAACAAAAAAATAATAATAAGTTGTTATTTATTAAGAGTTAAAGTGCTAGTAATAGGAGGAGGAGGTCATGGTCATTCAATTTACCTCATACATTAGATGGGGTTGGCACTACCCATAGGAGGCTCCTAATCATCATTACCATCATAATCTTTTTTTCTTCATCAAGAGGTTGAGTGTCATGAACAAGTGATATAGCAAGAGCATAGAAAGGGATTTTTCTACTCATGTGCCAACCACCAAACCGATGACTAGGAGCCTAAGGAGATATAGAGTGGTGGTGGGTGGGCTAAGACCATCCTCTTTGAGATAAATCCTTGGTTCTTCTTGCAGGAGGATAACAAGCATGAGATTGTGCATCCTATTCACCACAAGGAGTCTTCAGTTTAAGATTATCATAGAGTATTTTCCTCTGATAGTTTAATTGAAGTGGAATTGGTGGGGCACAATCTTGCTTAGTATCTTGCAAATATGGGTTATATCAACATAAGTTATGACTTTTTGTCAATAATACCAATTATTGTCCTTGGGTGGTGTCTCTAAATTTGATAATGTTCCTTACATAACTCAAGTGGTCTTGTAAGTCTAATCTTTAGCATATAGGTAAAATCACATTCATAAAGATCAACACGACATTGAGCAATGCTAAGTAATATATGATTTCTAGATACTTTTTTACATTTTTTATTTTTTATTGTAATTAGGCAAGTAGTAGAAGTTATCTAAGCACATATTTGCCACTATGGGTCTAACATTGACGTTCTTTGGTTTTCCTAAGAGAGTAATTTCATGAGCTACAAAAAATAAGTATTTGGTTGTCAATGCTATAAGAAGGAAGACTTTTTTAAAATATATTTTTGGATTAAAACGTATTGCTTTTTTAACCCAAAAAATTGATGTTTCAAATCATATGACATGATTCATCATGAGGATTAGAATAATATGTTAGAAAATTATAAGATTAAGCACATATAAATATCAAACAAGGAGAATAAGGAAGACAAGACGAAAAAAGAAAAGAAAAATGTAAAAAGGAAAATAATATAAAATAAAGGAATGTAAAACATTAAAAAGTATTGAACCAAAAAGTAAAAGTGTAAAGAAAACAAAGATCACAAAAATAAATAAAATATGAAAATTAAAGCAATTATATATAATAAGGAAGGAATAATATATATCTAAAAATGAGAATGCAAAATAAAATAAGTTGATAAGTTAAAATACAATAATATAATAATATAAACATGACATAATTGCATATAATTATAAATATCATAAAAATAAACTTATACAATCATAACAAGTGTCATGTAGTGGCTAGTACTTGCCTTATAGTATTGTAATTAGTATTTTTTAGATTTGATAAAAAATAAAAAATATTATACTAGCAATTGCACCTTAATTGTGCAATGCGTACGCCAAAGAAGTGTGGAAAGTCAATCAAGATAAATTTTGATCTATTTTTTGTACTATATAAAACTATAATAATTATTAATTATAATTTTTTATTATTTTATGTAATTAATAGTTTGATTAAAAATATAAAATATAATAATGAGTATAATTAAATTATTTATAATTAATTATAAATTTTAATCATTGTATGTAATTAATAGTTTTATTTAAAATGATAATATATAATAATAAGTATAATTAATTTTTTTATAATAAGTATAATAAATTCTAAAAAAATAAAATAACAAATATTACACATACATCCCCATTTGCATTTAAAAACAAATGAAGAAATTAAAATAATATGACATGACAATAATTACAGTTTAATTTCTTCTCTGGAGTTCTACAAATTTATGCCCCCAAGAATGTGGAAGGAATTTTTTATATTGTACATATAAATATTTCATTTATATTGTTGCCAGATTTTCTAAAAGGAACAAAAGGTTAAAATGTTATAGTACAAAATTTGTTATGAAAAGGGAAAAATAAAGAGGGGAAGAAAAACCCTTCAAATTCAATATAATATGTGACAGCGACCTGCGATTATTTGTTATATTTGGGGGCATAGGGACATTTTAATTTTGTTATTGGAGGGTGATTTTCTTATTTTATTTTTCTTCATTTTTATTAGGGTGTCACACAACGTGGAATTGCTTTACTTTTTTCTCTTGGAAATTCCCACTGACTTGTATAAAAAAAAAATCCACAGAATTGCCTAAGTCCGCACCAATAGAAAATTCATACCGCAAATAGTTTTTCTTTTTTTTTTCTTTTTGTATGGTGAGCTAGCTTGTCTTGTGAAGTCAACGATGAAAATGTTTGTCAGACGAGAGAGATTGTCTGTCAGAGTTGTGATGAATCCAATCTCGGTGATTTACAACATTCAAGATTTTGGATTTAGCATTTAATAAAAGGTAGAGTGATACATCTTGGGGGATGATTCAATTGGCGATGCTTCGCTATCAAAAATATTGCATGGGATGGTGTACTTGCAGTCCAAGCTTTGTAAAGTGGCGAAAAATAGCCAAAAAATATGGTGAAAAATGATGAACGAATGAAATTCTTTTAATGGTCGACAAATTGATATAAACTATTGATTGCCATTTTCAGCTTTCTCTTTTTCAAATAAGGATACGCCTTCGGCATAAATTAAATTATTAGGTTTGATTCATAACAGACACAAGTGCAACTAAATCTCTTCATTCAAATAAATAATTGTTAAATATTAATGAACTAATGATTATAGATGGTATGATTTCTCCAAAGTCCATGAATGATAGAGTAAACACTTATGGATTAAACCATGCATGTTATTTTGAATCAATGTTTTGAACCACACTTAATGATTCATCATAGGAAGAGGATAGTGAAGAATATGATTGTAGAAATGACCTTAAAAAGAGTTAAGTCGTGGTAGAGGGTAGGGATGGAGGAAATTGGAAAATGAAGTAAAAGTGGAAATAGACAAAAAAATGATGAAAACATTTAACAAAAGAATGAATAACATAGTAATATGATATAACACAAATAAACGGATAAAAAAAGGTTAAAGATTAAATGTTTCAAATAATGAATAAATAACTCTAAGAGAATTATAAAGATGAATTGTATAACAAAATGATTGAGGAACAATTACCAAAATTATTAAAAGAGATGTTCAAGAAGATGTAAAGGAAAATATACTACAACTTAAAACAATAATAATTTAACCAAAGAAAAAAGAAAAAAGAAAAAATATGAGATTATATATTGTTAGTGTATTGAGTTTAACTTAGGTTAATCTCTTGGGCAGTTTTGTTTCCCATATTGGGAAGTTTTATATCCGTTGTTTTTTTCTTGCCTTTAAAAAGTTGTACATACCATTATGTAAATCTCATTATATTCACTCTTTTTTGGTGAAATAACATATTTGCTTCTTTCATATCTTTGAAGGCCTTTTGTTGTAGATGGTGCTCCTGGGAGGTGGTTGACACCAATATGGTATCAGAGGAAACCATTATGCCCTCCTTTGAGAGTTTTCATCAGAGAGTTTTGAGATCATTTATTTGCTTGACATTTGAAGATGCCTCTTTTTCAAATTTTCTTAAGAGAATTTTGTTTCCGTATTCAACCATTTGTTGGTTGTGAATTGTTTGAAGTCCTGAGAAGCATTTTCAAAGGGCACGATTTGCAGATTGGAGGAGGTGTTCACATACTAGAGGTTGTGAGATCTTGTTGGGTACATGTTTGTTGATTGGAGGCCACCAAATGAGCCATTGGAGAGGCAATTTTTATTGAAGAGCAATCTTTGCAGTTTGATTCCCATTCTATAGGCTGTGATTTCTTATTGAGGTGAATTTGGACTATGAGGCCACATTTTCTTCATCCAAGGCAAGATTCATTTGTATTGAAGCCATGAATTTCAATTGTTGGGCGCAATTTCTATTGTGAGGAAACAATTTTCTATTGAGAGGTGGTGGAAAGTGCATACACCTAAAAACAGTGATCTCATTTAGTTAATTAAATACAACCTATTTGATTAATGCTTCAACTACATATAAATAAGGTCTTACTTTATTTATATTGTTCACTTTCCTTTTAATTCTTCTAAACAATTAAATAAAAAAAATACCCTAAATGTGTTTATTTAATTATCCTTCCTTAATCTTGATTAAGAATTAGAGCATATTATACAAATTTTTGTGTGCCACCTCATAAAGGTCACATGAAAATAAATAAGCCTAATTATTACTTAGAATTATCCTCACACACTTCTACCAATGAGAAAAGGCACATGGCTTTATTCCCCTACACTTCCAACAAATTTGGAGCACATGGGTCTTTGTTTCACACACTTGGGAATCCCATACATTTGGCATGTTTCCAATTGGTCAAGGGATTCTCTCCACACACATGGAATGTTGTCCTTGGTCAAGGGGACAACATCTTGATTCCTTTCATCTCCAAGTGTCTATTATTTCTCCTTCAAATCTAGACCATTGATGGGTGCCACCTCACAAAATGCTTGAGAAACCCTATAAATACACCCTCTTTCCTTAGCATTTATCATCCACCTTTTGAGTAATTTTATAATGCTATTTTGAGATACAAATTGGAATAGTGTTATAATGCCATTTTTCATCCACACTTTCAGTATTGTTACCATGTAGGTTTTTCGTAGGATCTTGGAGCTTTCATGGAGTCTTATACTTAGATTTCATATCATGTGTTACTTTACATTCTCATCTTAGATTAATTAATTTCTTCATAGTTAAATTTTATCATTCCTATTGCATCATAGTTACATTTTAGGTTAGTTTGTTTTATGTTTTCATTTGAGCATATGCATAATCATGGATAGTTCATTATAGTTTCATATCATCTCACTCATCTCCACTTGTTCATTCATCATCAACATCATCCTTCGTTTATTTTTACATCCATTATCCTTTCCATCATTCTGTTTCATTTGGAAGCATACCATTAATCATTCCAACACACATTTGCACATAGAAATCATCTTAGCTTGCATATTAAGCATCAAATCTTGTTTTCTAGGTAGCCATTTTAACAACCTTTATGCCCATAAAAATTTGAGGGCCAAACAGTTTAATAAATCCCTATAAATAGAGGACAATGATACGTATTTGAAAGATTTGATTGTATTACGAATAGAGTAGTTTTAATTGCTTCAAACATTGAATATAAACCATCTCATTAAGGTTTGTGTTGACATTAGAATACTCTCCACTTTCGACACATGCACAAAATGGCACCCACCGTGGGGCCTTTACCTCACTTATTTCTAACTTTTTTGATGATTTCATGATTGTAGCTTCAAGGTTTATGACTTGGAAACACTTTGCACTAGTTTGGAGGCAATTCTGAGCTATTTTGAGGCATTTCTGGGTTGTTTTTATAGTTTTGGCGCCTCTTGAAAGTAGTTTAGAGACCATTTTCAACTGTTTTGAGACCATTCTAGCTTATTATGAGAGTTTTGGCGCCTCTTGTACATGTTTGGGAACCTTTTGCAAGTTGTCTCGAGATTGTTTTCACTTGTTCCATGACCATTCTGGGCCACTTTTAGAGTTTTGGAGCCTCTTGCACCTGTTTTGGCGCCTCTTATTAGGGTTTTGGCACATCTTGCAAGCAGTTCAGAGACCATTTTCACCTATTTTTGGACCCTACTACACTATTTTTGGATTTTTGGCACCTCTTGCACCTGTTTTGGCACCTCTTGCAAACTGTTTCAGGGAGTTCTAGCTTGTCTAAATCTATTTTTGAGCTTTCTGTCTCTGTTTTGGCACCTCTTGTCTCTGTTTTGGTGCCTCTTGTAGTTTGTCACCAAATTAGAAACTCACATTTTGTGTTGTGCATTTGTAGGTTTTCCTAGAATTCGCTGACAAAGACTCAAAACATAAACTACTAACACATTGCAGGGGTTGGACGTTATTCACTTGTTTCCTTTTGGTTAAGATAGGAACATAGCTTAATTAAAATGATAACAAATATCATGTTTCCTTTTGGTTAAGTTAGGAACATGCCTTAATTAACGGATTAATGAACACCATGTATTTTTTATGTGATTGATGGTAGGCATATGCTCTCCCCTTAACTGGGTGATCCAAAAAGCTAGACCCATTCTTGTTTATGTGCAAGTGTATGTGGAGTATATGGCATGAGTTCTCTCTTTATTCATGAGAAATAAAGATCAATTGAACTATGGGTATACTTGCTTGCTTTTGTTTACCCTAGAGGGCCTACCTTGTGGGAAAAAGTAATCACCCAATGGAATGAACCAATCAGTAACATGCTAAAGCCAAGCGACTTCCAACCGAGATATAAATGTGGATACTTGAGGAAAGTTCAAGTATCACGAGGATAATTCCAATGAGATGGATTGAAAGGGACTCTAACCGTATGGATTATCCCCCATGAATAGAATGCACACATTAAAACCCTTGTTGTAGATTTTCCAAAATCGTTTATCTATTCTTTGGTGCAACAATGGTCATTGCCAAGGCATTCACATTCTCATAGTTTTTAGTAGAGGTGATTGGTTCTCCATGGGAGTTTCATGGGGACTAGAAACTTGGTTGGCCTGAGAAGAGAGTGCACTGTAAGGGGGAGCCCCTGTAGCCAAGATTTTGAATTCATCCGCTAAAGATAGTGTGGTTGGGGTAAAACCCATTTGGAATCTAAAAGAATACAGTCTTACATAGCCTTAGAAGTGTACATTCTACTTGATGTGTTTTCAAAAATGAAACTCAAACAAAACACCATAAAAAATGTTACATTTTGAAAGTGAAAACCTTGATTCAGAACTACATTCATTGAGGTAGACAAGTCAATAACTTAGGTCCATCCATCTTCAGAAAATCAGTCCTTTCTGCAATGTTCTACCTTTCCTTAAGAAAAAAAGACTTAGAATATGTGGTTTACATGATGATTTAATGAAAGGTCAAGATTAGAAAACCAAAGATCAAACCTCTTAGTCCAAAACAACATAAAAAATGTTTGTCTATGCTCTACGACTTTAGAGAGAGGTTAACCTTCAATTTTTTCAAGAGAGCTTGCAAAAACAATCTAGAGTTATACATGATGTACTATTGTCAAAATCCAATACTTTTCCAACATTTTGAGTACCTTAATTACACATCTTGAATCAAAACTCTGAGTCCAAGATCATTCCTCAGATACCTTAGAAGTCTCAACATTGTTGAAATAGACCTATACAAGTGGAACTTTTCAAACTAAACCTAGATCTAAACATTTCAAGGTGCCTAAATCATAAATCTCCATCACATCTTTGTTTGTACAACCTAGTTTCATCTTTGGGATTTTTCATCCTTTAATCATGAAACTATGCTATGCAATCAAATCAAACCTAGTCTAATCAATATAATTTTTTATTCTATTTGACTTAGTTGTAATCCTTGGCACTATTTCAAACTTAGATCAAAGCTTATTCTAAATCATAACACTTGTATGCCTGTCCAAACAAGATCACAAAAGAGGAGACTCAAGGACAAGGAACTTGGAACATCCAACTTTGAAATGAAAAACATAGGAAGTCCGAGTAGTGAAGCTTTCTATATCAAAGCTTCCAACATTGAAACTCAAAATAGTGAGATCCCTAGCAACATGGATGATGCAAAATGAATCCCTATTCTTGGACTCAACAACACTCAAGGGGAAGAAATAAATGATGAGGATATCCAACAAGCAGAACAAGATCCCAACTTCCATAAGTTTTTGGAAAATATTTTTGAAAGAGATGGGGAAAAATACCTATTGATGTTAGCCAATCAAGGAGCCAAACTTCCCCCTGATTTTGATATCAACATCTTAAAAGCAACTCTCCAAAAGCCTGAAAAGGAAATAGAACAAATGGTTACTTTAACTCACCAAATGAAGAACCTTCAACAACGAGTTCTAGACATGCAAAGGGGAACTTCAAAATGATACTTGATTAAGGACATTTTTCCTTATCCCTTTAATCCATCCATCAACATGATCCCTTTCCCTAAATGTAGTGAATTTCCAAAGTATGATAAATACAATGGTACAACCGATCCATTAGATCACGTAATGGAATTTTGAACTATGAGTCTAGAATTTACACATGAGGAAACTTATTTGATGAGACTATTTCCAGGAAGCCTAGGAGGGACATGCCTTGAATGGTTTTCAAATATTACACCCCTCATAAACACATTTGAAGAGTTGGTCAATAGATTTCTCACTCAATACTCTTACAACATCCAACATGATATCACCATGAAAGACCTTTGCAACCTGAAACAGAAAAAGGGTGAGTCCTTCCTCATTTTCTTGCAAAAATGGAGGAGATTGTTCACAAGGTATTCTCGTCCCATGCCCAAAAAGGAAAAGATAGAGATTTTCATTAACAACCTAAATGATGAGATGACTTATAGATTGGAATTACAATGTCCCCCTACCTTCAAAAAATTGATTGAAAATGGAATTAAAATCAAAGAATCCTCAGTCAAAAGAGGGGCCATTAAGGTATACAATGAAAATAACTCATCCACTTCATCTAACAACTACAACAGTGGGGAAAAGCCTAAATTTTGGCAACGAAACAAGAATGTGGGTACCAATGAGGTCATAGCTAAAAATCAAAATACAAAAACTGTAGTCAACCTAATGGTAGCCGCCACCAAGACTAATGAAATCAACAATCCTCCCAACACTCCATATGTTAACCAAAACAACAATCAAACTATTTCGGGGACTAAAGCATCACTATTTCCAAAACCTTCCAATCAACGAAAATTCACACCATTGGGACAATCCTTAGATTCTGCCTTAAAGGAACTTACTAAGGCTAAGCTTATCACAGTGCTAGAAGCACAAAATTGGGATCCCCAATTCAAACCCTTTTGGTGGAATGATGCCCATTATTGTGATTATCATCAAAACAAGGGTTATATGATGAAAGATTGTTGGAAATTAAAACACGTAATCCAAGATCTCATTGATAAAAAAAGGTACACATTGAAGGACCCCAAACAAACAGTGACAAGGAGTGTTCAAGAACCCTTTGCCCAATTATGAAAAGGGAGATTCCTCTACATCAAATACTAAAGGAAAGAATATAAACTATGTTTATGATTCTACCATTCATTGTATTGAGATGGTTGAGAATTTCATCCAAGACAGTGAAATTAGAAGCCAAGGGAAGAATGCCACTACTAAAACCCAACCCAATGAGGACACCATATCACATCAAATCAATGACCTTGTACCTAGAAATTTGAACACTAACGTTGAAACGAATGAAAATTGAATTAATGTTGTAATGCCCCATCTTGTAACCTAAAGAATGTTGCATTGACAATGAAGGTGTAATTATTTTTTTTTTAAAGTGTAAATATCAAATTTATTAATTGCAAACATTCCCTAAGTAATGTGATGACACACTACTTGAAAATCCCATAGATGAAAATAGTATTTAACATTGCATGTATTTAATTCACATAAAATTAAGAGCATACATTGAATAACATTTAAATTACATCAATGAAGGTATAATGTACGTAAAGGATTCTTTCTTACATTGCATTTGAAATAAAATTTATAATACTCATTTTCCAAATGAGGTAGGTCAAATAAAATTTTACAATTACATACTAAAAAAGTTCACCTCGTTAACAATTGAGGAGTGATACATACAAAAAGTTTCCACTAATACAAATAAGAAAATACATTTCTGCTCACGAGCTTTCCATCCAAGAAGTACTCATTGCCACGAACAAGAACTAGGGACCCAACGGAGTAAGGTGCACTTTCCACCCAACATGTGGTACCCATAGGTCCACCCCCATGCTAGGAGATAGTAAAAAGGTTTCCTAGACATAACCTACAAACCCTAGACACAAGTAAAACCATAGACAAACTATACAAGTACAAACTTAACTTATTGGTTACATTGCTTCTAGAACAGAATGATCAAATACACTAAGTTCACAAGGTCACTATTATTATAGTTGGAGTGTCATCAAAATGTTGCATAGGTTACCTTGGTGTTTCTTCCTAGGTTCTGGCCCCCAACTTGGGTTACCCTGGTAACCTCTTATGAAACCTGATCCCTCATGCAATCTGTTGCGGAATCGAATAGCATTCAATATGTCTAGATATCGATTTTTCATCCCAGGCCTTCTCGACTCATCCCCAAGTCTGAACTAGCCCTTGAGTCCATGAGTGAGGCTTATTAATCTAGTTAAAGGTTTTAGACTACTTAATGTGTTGTTTTAGTTTTCACTGGCTTACTAACTCTACATGAGTTACCTAGACACCACTTTGTGTGCCGACCCTCATAAAGAGCCACTCCCCTAAAAATAACACAAGGAATCTAAGTTCACTAACTAAGGTAGGAAAAGTGCACATAAATCAACATATAATACCAAACATATCACAACAAACATCACATCATGTTCATAGAACTAGGTGTCTATAAACCATACAAACCATGTGCACTACCCTAGTTTGCTGAAAATATGAAACTATCATGAAAACAATTCCCTTTCAAGAAATTACATCTGGAAGACTTGTATTCCCATTTAACCCCAAATTTTTCCCAACAATCTTGATTAAAAGAATACACAACTATATATATACATATACAATTCATACAATTAATTGACTAACACTAGGATTTCCTAAATCCATTTTCCATCTCAAGATAATCATGATACTACTTGAACCAAAATATACTATCTTAGTACAATTTCATTTTCAAATTAATAATAAATTGGAATCTAATTGTTTACTACAATTTCTCAATCATAATTGAATATTAGCCATCTTTCTCTACAAAACATTTTTTTTATAAAAACATCTCATTACATTCTTTTAATAAAAGAACATACATTTAGAAAATATATTTACTATTTTCCATATATTTAAAATTAAATATAAAATTTTACTACAAATATATATATATATATATATATATATTAATTACTAGTATTTAATATAACTCATAAATAAAAAATATGTATTACATTATAAATCCACATAAATGAACATCAAAATTTTGTTTTAAACATAAAGCATATACTATTTGGGGTTTTGCTGGTTGTATACACAACCAGCTCTTGATATACACAACCAACCCCATATGGGGGCTACGGCTGTGTTGGCCGTTGTGCGCTGCCTGTGAGGGCTGCGCCGGCTACCTTCATAGCCATCGCCCTCTATGGGCGACTGTGGGGTAACCCTGCGGCCCTAAAAAGTATGTGTTTGTTTTATTTATTTTTATATATTTTTTTAAAATCCATTTCTCTAAAATCCGAAACCCTACGTTTAAAACCACGTATGGATTTTCATTTCAAAGAATATAAAATTTTCACAGAGCATTTCTCAATGAAATTATATATATATATATTTAATCAACAAATAAGAATATAATAATCAAACAAATATTCTGATAGAGTTTTCTACAGAAAATTGGGAAAACCATCAATTTAATACAAATTTTGTCAAAGATTTTTAATTTCAACAACAAAGGATTTTCAATTCAATAACAAAGGGTTTCCAACTTAAATCCTCTAAACCTTTTCTATAGTCATCACAAAGATTTCTTTTCCCCAAATTTAACACCAAAATTAATAGAGAATTTTATTTATAAATAAATGGAGATTTCTTTTGTTTCCTTTCCAAAAATCTTCTATTGATTAATAAAGCCTTCTATGTTGTTCTTTGATTTTACTATAATTTTTTTTTTCAAAATTAACACAAAGAAGTAACAAATTTCTACAGAATCTTTTAACAAAATCCACTAAGAAGTACAAAAGCCTTAATCACAATAATTTCCTCAGGAAATCTTTTAATTTCACAAATTAACAAAGCTTCTACAATTTAAATTCTTTTTACAGACAATCTTTTCAAAAGACAATAAACTAAATAAATAGGGAAAAAAACCTGTATTCCTGTAGCTTGAAGAATTTAACTATTGAAGAGAAGCTTTGCCTGCTACGTGCAACTTCCAAAGCTTTTTTTTTAAGACCTCACTTCCAAAAGAATGCAAATACATAACAAATATGTACCCAAGAACTTCTTCTAGAAATTTAAATAAAAAACCCAATAAAATCACAATATTTTCCAACAGTTAGACTCTGTTCTTTCTCATTTCCCCATGAAGTCTTTTCTTGTTTTCCCCAAATCTCATAATATCTTCCCTGAGAGAATCCTCAACAAGAAATTTGCAATTAATTCAACTAACACACATGGCAAAGAAGAAAAATATCTTCTAACAAACTCACAGATACTTTCTTCTCTCAATTATCAAGAATTCAATTTATTTTAAAGAATTAAAAATTCAAAAACTAATTTCATTTCAACACATATTTAAAATTCCATTCCCACAAAAATATTTAAAGAGTATTTAATCTATTCACTCAAATAAAAGTAACTTTAATCAATTAATTAATTAATTTAATAAAATAATTTTAATCTCAATGACTAAATTATTTTACCAGTAAACTAATTTAATTAATTAAATAAAATATGAAGCTTTTATTTACTTTATTTAAAATTAATTTAAATAAGCATTAAATTAAAAGAACATTAATCTAACACTAGATTTACAAAATAAACGGTTCATGACAAATAACTAGGAAAACTTAAACGTGACAACCAAACACGCCAGACCTAAACTGACGACATACTGTGACTGGGTTTGAGACTAGACTAGGAAAAACCTCGTTACTACCTCCCAATCAACATTATCATTGAGTCTGGACATGCTCAGACCTATAAAACTAGGTGGAGTCAGTGTCATGTACTTGCAATCCTACAATCAAACATATAACATACATGTGTATATTCCATGATTCAAACACATCATGAGGAGAAGATCGCGGAAATCATAGGGCACTCGCATGTGAGTGATGCAACTCCATTCTCCTCACCAATACATATCACATCAAACTGACAAAATAAATAACAATTAATCTACCGTAAGAATATATATAGCAGTAGCATCTGAAGTAAACATCTATGCTAACATAAAGCATATCAAAAACAATTACCACCATACAATGTATCATCACATCACAAAATAAATCCACCATTGCTCTAATGTCAGTGATAAATACATCAAAACAAAGTACCAGGGTCTATCATAGTGAAAACATGCTAACATAAAACATAAGCAAAATGGAGGGGTACTACAAATGTCATCAAAATCACAAATGATCAAGACAATACACATATCAATCTGATTACAAGAGGACAAGCCAAGGTAACATTAAAAGGAGCTACCCCTTCCATGTCCAAAATGAATTTTTTTCGTGTAACTCAATATAACATCATTGATCAGTTACAGAAGATACCCGTTCAAATATCCATATTGGAACTTCTCAAGATTTCACCGGTGCACAAAGAAATCCTAGAACAAGCTTTAGTTGCCACCACTGTACCAAACAATCTGGAAGTATGTAGATTTCAAGTTGTGGCGGGGCATTTGAATGCACCTCATTGCTTATCATTCTCTAAACATGATGATGCATCCACCACCCATCCACATAACACTACTCTCCACATTAAAGTCCTAATCCATAAAAATCATGTCAAATGTGTCCTTATAGATGGAGGAGTAGGCCTAAATATTTGCACTCTCAAGCTTGTTTGTGCATTAGGATATTCTAAAAAAATGCTATTGACCCTAGAAGGAAAATCATCATAAAAGCATATGATGATGAAGAAAGATCCTCCCAAGGATTGATCATCTTACCCATTCAAGTGGGACCAATCGTTAAAGACATAGTGTGTCAGGTGTTAGACAAGGAATTGGCATATAACATACTCTTGGGATGACTACAGATTCATGAAATGCAAGTAGTACCATCAACCTATCATCAGTGCCTAAAATTTCCTTTCAATGGACAAGAGGTCACCATTGTTTCCAATTCTAACAATCCCCAATATTGCAATGCATGTAGAACAAGTCAAGATACCTTTGTACCACATAATAGAGAAGTCATTAGCTTTGATCCATCAAACAAAGAAAGTCCAGCACGGGTTCTTCATCAAGACAGTATGAGGAAAGGGCTCAATCAAAAGACAAAGGGGTCGTTGACTCTATTTCATGCAACAATGGAAGTTAGCTTGATGCCTTATCAAAATGGTTGGAAAAGATCCAAATAAAAGACAAGGGCATGGGGGAATACTCATTTGAGAATTCTTCATACTTATCACAACTTTCATCTTCTCCTAAGTCACATGGACAACCATCCACCTCAAGATAACAATCTTTATAATCCATCATGCTCTTTGATGGGAAGTTTATAAAAGCAAGCAATCAAGCAGAGGAATAAGAAGATAGGGATGTCCTAAAGTAGTTATACAAAGATGAAGAGCCTTCACATGTATTAGTGTCCAATATATGCATAGATAAGTATAGAAAAGTTCAGATAATCTTGAAAAAGATGGGATATATGTGAAATGGTCCTTTGGGTAAAAGATAATAAGGCATCAGTGAACCAATTCAGCTCATCACAATGAATCCCAAAGACAAAATAGGACTAGGCTACAGGGAAGACTTAAAAGAGGAAGCTACTCAAAGAGCTATCGAAAGAATCTTACAACTACAGGCTAGTGAGGATCATGAAATAGATTCCAATGAATATGAATGGGACTCCCTCTCTGAGGAATATTTCCACAACAAAGAGATTGATGAAATCCAAAAGTATACACCAATATGTATGAAAGGAAAAAGTTATGGTTCTAGACCCCTTGAATATGGATTGCAGTATGTCATTGAATCAAGTGAAGATGATCATTCTTCGAGCGAGATAAACACGTTGGAAGAGAGTAACATCTTAGACCTCTATGGACAATTTTACAACATGGATATCCTGATGCTTACACCTTATGACCTTAGCCAATCTAATGATTCCTTGTCCTTAATGCATCTTGAGCTAATTGATTGGGATCAAAATGAGCCACTTGACATACCCACCTTTTCAAATGATGATGCCCTTGTGAAATTCCTATTTTCTGATAATCCTGACACATGTTCTACCAGTCAATCTCAGAAAGAAGCTCTCAATGAAGGGAGTGTCAAAACTTTCATCTGCAAAATAAAAAATATAAGAAATGGGTCTAATAGTGAAAACCATCTAATGACACTATTAAATCAGGAAAAAGTAAAAACAAAGAGCATATCTCAAGGTGAAATCTCCTTGAGGCACCAAGAGATGGAAGGTTTGACACTCTCCCAAAACACTATCAAGAGAGATCTTCAGTGCTAATAGAACCTACACAATCCATCAATGTTGGTACAATTGAGATAGTGAAGACCTTGCATTTAGCGAAATCCATGACAAAAGAGGAGAAACCTCATTTCACCAAATTCTTTGAGGAGAGGCAAATCAAATTTGCTAGGTCATATGCTGACATGCTAGGCATAGATCCAGAACTCATTATGCATCATTTATCATTACCACCTGGCACAAAACTAGTAAAGAAAAAATTGAGAAAGATGCATCCCCATATCACCCTTTTGGTGAAAGATGAGTTGAAAAAGCTACTAGATGCAAGATTTATAAGATCTATTGGCTATGCCAAGTGGATATCAAACATTGTTATGGCATCCAAACCAAATAAGAGCACTAGGATATGCATGGACTTCAAGGATCTTAACAAATCCTGTCCGAAAGATGATTTTCCTCTACCAAACATTAATATGATTGCAGACTTGACTACTAGGCACGAAATGTTATCACTTATGGATGGATTTTCAGGATACAACCAAATAAAGATAGCACCTAAAGATCAAGATAAAATGACCTTCACATGTCCTTGGGGTACTTTTTGCTGGAATGTGATGCATTTTGGGTTGAAAAATGTTGGAGCTACATATTAGAGAGCTATGACTACCATCTTCCATGGCATGATGCATACTTTTATGGAATACTATGTAGATGATCTATTGGAAAAATCCTACATTAGAGAAGGACACTTAGAGATTCTAGACAAAATCTTCACATGATTGGAGAAATTCAAGGTGAGGTTAAATCCCAAGAAATGTGTGTTCGGTGTAACATTAGCTAAAATTTTAGGATACATTGTCTCAGCTAAACGCATTGAGGTGGATCCTGCAAAGGTCAAATCCATCATGGAAATGCCTCCTAAAAACATCAGCCAACTCAGATCATTACAAGGAAGGTTCTAGTCCATCAGAAGATTCATTGCACAACTAGTTGATAAAACTCATCCTTTCAACCACTTATTACACAAGAATTCCTATTTCAAGTGGGATGAAAAATGTGAAGCTACCTTTAGTCAAGTAAAACAGTACCTGATGACACCGCCTGTGTTGATACCACCAGTCAAGGGAAAACCACTATTACTATACATTGCAACAACTAAGATATCTTTGAGAGCCTTATTAGCACAGGAAGATTCTACAGGAAAGGAGAGAGCCATCTATTATATCAGTAGGACCCTAAATGGTTATGAGATAAATTACACCTTTATTGATAAAACTTGCTTAGCGGTTTTATTTGCTACACAACAATTGAGGCATTACATGCTAACTCACACCATCAAACTCATTACAAAAATTTACCCATTAAAGTACTTACTCAACAAAGTTGCTTTAATAGGGAGGTTAGCCAAGTGGGTCATGATATTGAGTGAGTTCGACATCCAATACATGGATAGGAAAGAAATTAAAGGTTAGGCCATAGCAGATCAATTAGTTGAAGCACCATTGTTATATAACAATCCAATGAACATTGAATTCCCTGATAATGATATCCTAACCATATCTACACAACAATGGCTGCTATACTTTGATGGCTCTTATACACAACATGGATTAGCCACAAGAATCTTGTTTGTCTCACCACAAGGATACACAATTCCTAAATCCTATAGATTAATGTTCCCCTGCATCGACAACACAACTGAATATGAAGCATTGATCATTGGAATCAAGATAACTGTTGAATGGAAAATCACAAAATTTCTAGTCTATGGTGACTCACAATTGGTCATCAACCAATTCAATGATGATAATCAAATAAAGGATGACAAGTTGCTTCCCTACAAGAGGATGGTGTACAATTTTAAAAAGTACTTTATTGAGATCAAGTTTGCACAAGTTCCTATAATAGAAAACAAAGTTGCAGATGCAATGGCCACCGTTGCTTCTCTCTTACAGATACCTAAACAATGAAGATGTTATGAATTCATGGTAGAACAAGTATCCAACCTAGCTTATGAAGATCCATAATCCCAAGTGATATGCCATATTGTTGAACCTCTAGTTTACCTCTATGGAGAAATCTATACCTACTTGCAATACAATACCCTTCCAATTAACTTATCTCGAAACCAAAAATGAAACTTCATCTGAAAAGCGGCTCGCCATACCCTAATAGCTGATGTACTTTATAGACAAGGTTTGGAAGGTACTCTTCTTTGGTTTGTAGAATGTAACAAAGCTGAAATTGCTTTACAAGAGGTTCACGAAGGTATCTATGGAACACATTCAAGTCGCTTAACCTTAGCTGAGAAATTATTACAATTGGGGTATTACTAGCAAAATATGGAGAAAGATTCATTTCAATATGTCAAAAGGTGTTCCAAATGTCAAATTCATGGAAACTTGATACATGCACCGACACAAGAGTTACATCCTTTCATAGCTACATGGCCTTTTTACTAGTGGGGATTGGACCTTGTAGGTAAGATTCACCCCTCTTCATCCAATGGACATAAGTTTATAATTACAACCACAAAATACTTCACCAAGTGGATTGAAGTTGTTCCTCTAATCACCATCACTGAGAAAAAAATATCATCATTCATCCTGAATTATCTTGTTTGTCAGTATGGTGTTCCTTAATTTATCATTACAGACAATGGCCAACCCTTTAAGAATCAAGATGTTCAAGAGCTTTGTGAAAGATTCCATATCCAACATCAATTTTCTACACCTTACTATCCCCTAGGGAATGGACAAGTAGAGGCCTCAAACAAGAATATCTTGAAAATTTTGAAGAAGACTGTCAATGAAGCTAGATGTGATTGGCATGTTCAACTAAACTTGACATTGTGGGCTTACAAATCCAGTATCCATACACCAACATAAGCAACACCCTATTCTCTTATCTATGGATTAGAAGCTATTCTACCTATTGAGGTCGAAATACCATCCCTGTGTGTGTCACTTAAAGGGATGATTTCAGACAAGGATTATAGAGTATCAAGGCTACAAGAATTGGAAATATTGGATGAATGCTAGAAACATGCAATTGATCACCTAAAATATTATCAACAAAGGATATCTAGGAGCTACAATCACATAGTAATAGCTAGAAAATTTTAGGTGGGTGACTTAGTCTTAAAAGAAAATCCCTGTAATCAACAAGATCAAGAGAAGAAGGGGAAATTTTAACCTAATTGGTTGGGTCCCTTTTTTATAGTATCAGTCTTTGAATCAAGAGCATATCAATTATCCACACCAAAAGGGGATCTATTTGACGAACCCCTCAACAACTTGCATCTCAAAAGGTTTTACACCTAGCTCATCCAATGCATTGGTAAAGGTCCTAGAAAAATACCAAAAATTAGAAAATGCAAAAATAAAATAAAAATCAGAAAAAAGGATTGAAAAATAGTGAAAAAAAAGATCATCCTCTAGTGAAAACCACTTCGGTGGCGCTTTGGGCAAGTACCTTGGTGAAAACCTAACAAATAGGTGCCTTGCATAAAATAAGAACTCTCCATTTATCTTGGGCTATGTGACTTGATTTGCATCATTCATCCATCATGCTTTCATCTTTGCATTTGTCACGTTTCCATGTTCGCACCATAGCTTGATCCAGTGTTTGCATCATGGTATCCCCTGGCATTACTCAATCCATTCTAAAAATTAGTTTGCCTTATTGTATCACATCGGGGGCATGTCCTACATTGGATTGGATTCTTATAAATTCTCAAGGTTGCAAATTGAAAATCCCAAAAAAAATTTAAAAAAATCAAAAATCCCAAAAACATTCAAAACATGTCAAAATCCAAAAATAGGTCAAAAGTCAAAAAGTCAAAAAACATAGTCTTGATTTGAACTAAATAGGTCAAAAATTCACAAAAAATAGTCTTCATGTGAACTACGTCATGTCTAAGCTTTGAAAATAGGGAAGGGTGATCTTTGATTATACTTGCAGACATTTAGGTCAGTCTTTTAGGTGTTCGCTATGTTCATATTTTTTTCTAGTAAATATTGGGTCATGCCATTAGTTGAACTATGTGGTCTCTGCATGTATAACATAGGTAAGGCTAATTTGTTGATCAACCCCCGAGGCCCCTAACATAGGTCTTTAGGTTAGGTCTTGGTCATTATGGTCGTGTCTCACCCTGGACTAGGGGAAAAATCTTGCACTCACTAGGGGAAAATAAACTTTGAGCTTGAACCGACAGGAAAATAGTCATAAGACCAAAGTTACAAACACAAACTTCAAATGAATGATGATCTTTCTGAATCAAGGGTTTATCATGTTAAACACAAAAGTTCAAATTTTTCTACTTTGATTTTTGATATCATATCTCTCGATTCCTCGATGATGTATCAAACTAGAGGAGCAAGGAAGGAGAATTATTTTTCTTTGTCTACTATCTGTAAGTTTATCATTATTACAATGCAAGTTGTCATGATATGTGTGCTAGAAAGTATCAATAATGACATTCTGAATTTTCATAGGAAAAAGATTAACTCTTGTCTGTTTACGCAAGCGATGCTTAGGCCATCTTGGTTAATTATACTTAGATGCTTTTGTTAACTTGCAATTTTAAAACATCATGGAAGTAGTACTCAGGTCATCTTGGTCTAAAATATGCCATTGATTCTTGTGCTCACTTTCAACATTTTAAAGGCCCAATGATGATAAAATGCATGACAACTTGGTTAATATAAATAAAAACTTTTGAGAATGAGATTTGCATAGTTAAGTTAGACTGCATTCATGTTAGTATTGCATGTGTATTTATGAGGTTTTTCAATGCTGAAACAATTTCACAATGGTGTAATCTCTATTATTAATGGATTGAGTACAATGGAAATTAACCAAAAAAACATCATTCTCATTTAGTTGCACATTAGTTACATCATCATTTGCATATCTTAGAAAAAATTCTCACATCAATTACATTCATACATTCCATCATGATATTTGCATCAAAAAATAAAAAAGAAAATAATAAAGGAAATACATTGCATATCATTTCCAACATCAAAATCATGTCATCCACTATGCTTAAATAAGTGATTCTCTTCAGATTTCCAAGAAAGTTGGGAAATATGTCAGAGTTATGATGCTTAAAAGATCAATCTACTGCAGTCTTCCCACAACTTTTGGAAGCTGTACAAAATCACTTATTCAAGCTTAAGGCATTGAAAATTTAAAGTCATGCATCATAAATCCCATCACATTGCATAAGCATAATAAATCACATCACATTGCATTACACATCATAAATCACATCACATTGCATTACACATCATAAATCACATCACATTGCATACGCATAATAAATCGCATCACATTGCATAATCATAATCATCACATCACATTGCATAATCATGATCACAAATACATTCATCACATTTCCTAATCATTATCATCACTTAGAAATTAAATAAAGTCACAACATTGCATATTATAATAGGGAAATCAAATGCATCATAATCATTGTTGCATATCATATATCATCAAAAATGTCATAATGTCCATGTGTACAAGGATATCCAAAAGTAGGATGAGATGCATGAAAATACAAAAGGGAATTGTATCATGGGAACCACATCCCCAATCTCACAAAAGGTGTATACAAAATGTCCAAGGAACATCACAAAATGCTATGTCAAGCTCCCACTAGATGTTGCTGCTCTCATGGAATTATTACCTCCTCTACCTGACGGACCTGCACCGGGATCTCTCCTATCTCCAAGCAATGGATTTGTGACACCCATGCTAATAGTCTGAGAATGAGATCTACCAGAACGACACTGTAAAAAACCCTCTTGTCACTCAATAGGAACCAACTCTTGAGAAATGTGCTAGATCTCTCTGAAGAAATCAACTATACTTGTAGATGATACTGTCTACTGTATCCTCTTGGAAATGGCCTCAGCCTACTCTTTCTATTGTCTAAAGGAATCCCTCTTTGAAGTAAGCATGATCATTTGTGCCTGCAACTGCTATATCTTCTACCTATTTGTCTCTCTATCAGTCGTTAAAATATCAAGCTGTGCCCAAAACTGCCCTAACTCATCTTGAAGGGACACAATTTGTACTCGAGCCTGCACTATCTTGCTCTAAAATGATTGAACATTTGCTTGCAAAGGTGCTATCTACGCTGACTATTGATGTGAGGGTATCCTAATCTGAATCCCGGGTAGTACCACTTGAGCTATGGTAACACTCCTCCTATTCCTCAAAACTACAAAATCCAATGGATGACTATCATCTGCACCATCATCACTCTCCCCAACACCCACTACACAACCATCACTCTCCCCACCATCACCTCTGCAACCAACCTTTGCACCACCATCATCACCTTTGCAAACACCCTCCCCACCATCATCACCACCCTCGTCATCTCCTCCCTCTCCATCAACTGGCGGTACTAGCTCCTTTGAATGAGTAAATCTAGGAAAGTGATGCGTGTAGAAGAAATCTAAATAATCCTTGGTCATCTTGGCATCTGTAATACATGAAACATAATCCCATAAACTTGGGGTCAAGGTATAGTACTCTATACAAGCTGCCACATATGATACACATGGGCCCCACTCTAAAATGTCCTATCGTTGTCGTGCATAATGGGAAACTCCTAGGGGCATCCCCTGAACCAGTCCAAAGTGTCAACATACTCATAGATATAGGTATTGCTCAAGCACAACATGTGTCTGCCCAATCAGATAGCAGGATAACAACATTTTTGGCATCTCTAGATAATTCTCTAGCCACTGCTTACAATTCAAGTATGACCACCATGTGACAGTCTCCAAATCATCCAGAACATGCCTCCAATAAGAAACCTTTCCCAACTTATGCTAGACATGTGGACCACTATAAATGAAAACATAGGGTCTCCTTGGTAGTCGATGTCTCTCTCCCATGGGCCAAGTGACAACTATATGCTCCCATGCCTAGGTCTACAGTAATGTGATGCCACATGATAGGCTTGTTTCCCTATAATAAACAACCTCATGCAAATCTCGATATAAGTGGGATAACATACATGAGCCCTATGCATACCTCATACCATCAAGTTTCATTTGTGATAGAACACGACCCCAACCTACTGAAAATCCCTTTGACCTACAATCAAGACAAAGGAATCCACCAATGAATTAGGAAAGCACACACAACAAAGGATCATATTTGCTAATCGTCTCTGTCCAAGGGATCCATCGACCTATAACATGATCATCTTGACATAATCTCCACAATGCAATTGTCCCACTCTACTCTATCTTATCGTACACTACTATCTCTCCCATAACTGGGATCCATAGAATATGATAGACATCCTCGGGAGTCATGATCATCTCTCTAGTTGGTAAATGAAATGTGTTATGATCATTGTGCCATATCTCTACCAATGCTATCAGTAAACCTCTATTGATTCTATATTATGGAATTTCTAACAAGGAATTGAACCCACAATGAGAGATAATCTCTAATTTGGCTGAGGAAAACTGACAGACCATGTTCTAGGTCTTCAAGAATCACTCCCAATACTGGAGTACATTTCCATCTCCCTAATCATGCACACAAATCAGTCAATCAATGTCATGCTCAATAAGATTATCAGTCAATCAAGCTAATGTCTAGTCATTCAAATCAAATCAATCAAAACAATCAACATCTCAATCAATCAACCCATCATTCCTTGCCTATTATGAAGACGATTTGCTATCAATCAATCCATCATTCCTCACCTATCATGAGGATGATCTGCTATCAATCAACCTATCGTTCCTCACCTATCATGAGGATGATCTGCTATCACTCCTACCATCATTCCTTACCTATCATGAGGATGATCTGCTATCAATCAAACCATTGTTCCTTGCCTTTCATGAGGATGATTTGCTATTGATCCTACCATTGTTACTCACCTATCATGAGGATGATATGCTATAATCCTATTATCATTCCTCACCTATCATGATGTCGATACAACAATGGTTATATCATTTGATTCTTTCCTATCATGAGATCAAATCATCATGCAAAACATCAATCAAACACTGCACATACCAAAATATGACTAAAATCAATCCAAAACATGACAAACTGATGACTCTTAGGCTTCAAGGACATCTTGCGAACATCACGTCGAGGGATTTCCGCAATCACACCCCACAAAATAGGTCAAACAACAAGCTAAACCACCTCAAATCAACAAGGATGAAAACTTTCCAAAGCAACAAGAGGTGCCATTTGGGACCCCAAAGGTGCCAAAACAGAGTTTGCAACTAAAAACAAGGTTTTTAAGGCTTAAAAGAGGTGCCACTTGCGACCCCAAAGGTGCCAAAACAAAGTTTAACTTTAAAAAATTCCATTTTCAAGCTTGCAAGAGGTTCTACTTGGTACACCAAAGGTGCCAAAATAATGTTGGAGGCCAAAAAATTGAATTTCAAGCTTGCAAGAGGCACCATTTCAAACCCCAAAGGTCACAAAAGTCTTGAACCACCCAAAAACATGCATTTTCAACCTTGCAAGAGGCCCCACTTGGGACCCCAAAGGTGCCAAAACTCTCAAATGACTCGAAAACATCAATTTCACCCTTGCAAGAGGTGCCATTTGGGACCCCAAAGGCTCCAAAACTCTTAAAACACATGAAATTGTGATTTTGAAGCTTCCAAGAGGTGCCATTTGGGACTGCAAAGGCACCAAAACTCTTAATCATGCTCAAAAACACTAAAAAATGACAAAAAATCACCCAAAAGTGCATAAATGACATCGCATAAGCTACAACATCTATCTATGACATTCAAAATGCTTCTAAAAGGAAAGAAAATGACTAACAATGAGGTTTCTCGTAAAGCATACCATAGGTCCAAAGGAAGTATGCTGATCAAGTTAGCAAAGATGCTTGAAATGATGCTTGTGGTATGGGATCACCATCTTCCTCAAAGCTCTCCAATCTTCAATTTCTCCAAACTCAAAATGTAAAAATGAATCCCATTTTACCATTTTCACCTTTTAAGGGTAAAATGGAGGGA
This sequence comes from Sequoia sempervirens, assembly GCA_007258455.2. NCBI lineage: Eukaryota > Viridiplantae > Streptophyta > Pinopsida > Cupressales > Cupressaceae > Sequoia > Sequoia sempervirens. The sequence goes on from VDFB02193702.1 coordinate 220,950, forward strand.
ATTATTGTGGGATTTATTTCCCATTTTTACTAGAAAGGAGGGGTAATTAATCAACACTATTCAAAGAAAGAGCTTTCAATGAACTTTCGAGAGATAAATCATCTCTGCCATCAAAATCTCACTAAATCAACACCATCACCTCATTCTAACATTTCATTTTAACATCTCCACATTCACTGATTTATCTCTCGAGGGGGCATATATCCATTAATACCTGAAATTCAAAAGTCTGGGGCATGGTCTAGGGCATTGAAATATTGCATGGTCTGGGGCATCAAAATATTTTTTGAGCATCGGCATCAAAATTTTCTTTGAAGCAACGTGTAAGCACATTACTTCAAAGAGGGGAAAATTTTATACACCTAAAAATGGGCATCGCATTCAGTTAATTAAATACAACCTATTTGATTAATGCTTCAACTACATATAAATAAGGTCTTACTTTTTTTATATTGTTCATTTTCCTTTTAAAATTCTTCTAATTCACATTCTTCTAAATAATTAAATAAATAAAATACCCTAAACGTGTTTATTTAATTATCCTTCCTTAATCTTGATTAAGAATTAGAGCATATTCTACAAATTTTTGTGTGCCACCTCATAAAGGTCACATGAAAATAAATAAGCCTAATTATTACTTAGAATTATCCTCACACACTTCTACCAATGAGAAAAGGCACATGGCTTTATTCCCCTACACTTCCAACAAATTTTGAGCACATGGGTCTTTGTTTCGCACACTTGGGAATCCCATACATTTGGCATGTTTCCAATTGGTCAAGGGATTCTCTCCACACACATGGCATGTTGTCCTTGGTCAAGGGGACAACATCTTGATTCCTTTCATCTCCACCATCTATCATTTCTCCTTCGAATCTAACCATTGATGGGTTCCACCTCACAAAATTCTTGAGAAACCTTATAAATACACCCTCTTGCCTTAGCATTTATCATCCACCTTTTGAGTAATGTTATAATGTATTTTGAGATACAAATTGGAATAGTGTTATAATGCCATTTTTCATCCACACTTTCAGTATTGTTACCATGCAGGTTTTTCATAGGTGCTTCAATATTTCATGGAGTCTTATAGTTAGTTTTCATATCATGTGTTACTTTACATTCTCATCTTAGATTAATTAATTGCTTCAAAGTTACATTTTATCATCCCCATTGCATCATAGTTACATTTTAGGTTTTTTTTTTTATGTTTTCATTTGAGCATATGCATAATCACGGATAGTTCATTATAGTTTCATATCATCTCACTCATCTCCACTTGTTCATTCATCATCAACATCATCCTTCATTTATTTTTGCATCCATTATCATTTCCATCATTTTGTTTCATTTAGAGCATACCACTAATCATTCCAGCACACATTTGCACATAGAAATCATCTTAGATTGCATATTAAGCATCAAATATTTTTTTCTTGGTAGTCATTTTAACAACCTTTGTGCCCATAGAAATTTAAGGGCCAAATAGTTTAATAAATCCCTAGAAATAGAGGACAATGATACGTATTTGAAAGATTTGATTGTATTACGAATAAAGTAGTTTTACTTGCTTCAAAATTTGAATGTAAACCATGTCATTAAGGTTTGTTTTGACATTATAATACTCTCCACATTCGACACATGCACAGAAAGTGACTAAAAGAGGTATTTTTGCGAATTGAAGAACGTTGTACCTGCTGCCATGATTTTGATGAGGAAGTGATTCTTCATTTTGGTGTCTGCAAATTCAAAAGAGAGATGAATTTCCCTTGAAGAGGTCAATTGATTATGTGGTTTGATGCTTATTTTTTTCCATAGGTTGTGATCAATGATTGTAAGCCTCAACTTTTTGATGATAAGAGGTGAAATCCTTTGTTGAGGTGATATGAATTTGCTATATAGCGTGGAATTTTAGAGGTAGGCATGGATAAATTTGTAGTCATTGGAAAATTCATGCAAAAAAGATTTATTTGGAGGCTTGATTCAAATCTTGTAGCGAATTTTTGAAACTTTATATTTTATAAAGTTTCCCCAAAACATTTATTTAGGATTTTATGTTGTGCAACTAGAGTGTGTGGACCCAAATTTATTTTTGAAGTTATGTTTTTTGGAACATTTATCCCACATCAGTAGCATGGAGTATATTTTTTCTATTTTAATAACATTGCAGTTTGTTTGATTGGTTTGGGCAAGTCTCATAGATTGTAAAGAGGCTTTCAAGTTGAGGAGACTCATGCTAAAAACAAACAATAAGGTGTATAATTATTTTGCTCAAATATTTTAGATTTGATATTCTTTTTCCTAAACTTAATATCTTTTGGATGTTGGAAAAATAATTCTTGAGAGGTTGCATTGGTTAATAATTTTGGAGATTTCAGTTTGGTATATTTTTTCCTTTTGTTGTCATGGCTGCTTCTGAGTTAGTTGAATTGTTAACCCCCCATAACTACCATACTTGGAAGATGAAAATGCATAGGTTGCTCTAGAATCTAAGGGTTTGTGGTACACATTGAGTGATAACCAACCCACTCTTACCAAGGAATATTAAAATTTTCCCCATAGAAACAAGTGTGATGAAGCTATGGATCTAATAAAATTGAATGTTTTTGATAGTTTCCTTTTTCATATTGATGAGTGTGATACACCCAAGGAGATATGGGATAAGTTAAAAAACTTTTTTGGTCAGGTCAGTGAGTTCTGTGCCTTGCAACTAGAGGAAAAATTAACCTCTCTTTCCCTTGATGCATTTATTGATGATTTTCTAGTCAAGTTCAAATCTATGAGGTCACAATTGGTAGGATCTGAGAAGAGTAAAACTAATAAGGAGTCCATTTTTTAATTCTATCTAAGCTAAGAGGCTCATTTGTAGTATTTTCTTCTACCTTCTACTCCACCATGGATGCCTTGGGAAATGCATTCCAAATGCCTTCTTTTGAGACTTTCTATGACCAATTGACGAGGGAGCAAGACAAAATTTCCAATTTACAGGGGGTCTCCATGAATCATGCATTAGCTGCATAAGGATCTTAGAGCAAATGGAAGAAGAAACCTAAGGCTAAGATAGAGTCCCATGAGTCCTCCACCTCTACAAAAGAAGACAAGCCTAAGAAGGATAAGTTCAATTGTACATGTATTGTAAGATGAAAGGGCATGATGAACACCATTGTTATATGAAGAAGATTGATGAGATTTCACATCTTCTTTAGAAGAACAATATTCCATTTCCATCATCTATGAATCCTTCTTCTACAACCTCTCCATCTCCATCTGCATCTCCGTTTGCATCATTATCCAAACCTAGACAATTAGGGAATGCAGGGTTTGCAAGTGATAAAGAAGATAAACACTACATGGGTAAAGGAAATGCATTGTTGAATTCTGTAGTTCATTTTGATCATGATCTAGATGGATTTTGGATTTAGGAGCATGTCACCACATGGGTTTTTCTCCCTATCCATTTTTGGGTCTCCATCCTACTGATACTTCCAAGATTAATTTGTTGGGAGATGGTAAAATTTTGGATGTTGTCGGCGAGGTAATATTGAGATTGGTGATGGTTGTTTTAGAGATAAATTGTTAATTCTTTATTTGCACACAAATATATTTTCCATCTATCATATATTACTCATGGTGAGGTATCGAAGACTGTAGAGTTCACTATAGATTATGTTTTCATTAGAGATGTTGATACTAGAAAATTCATTGTTGTTGGTAAAGATGATCATGAGTCTCACCTCTATGCCTTCTCTCATTTTGTTGATGATAATTATTATGATCCTCACACCCATATTTCTAGTGTCAATAGAAACTCCTTAGGAGATATTGGTCATTTGAACTTTGGAGTTCTTCAGATCTATGTTGATTCATCTCTGATTGCTTCAAAGGTTGGTTCTTCAACACAACAAGATGTTTTTTATCTTTTAGATCTCATTTTATTAGATTAGTATTTGGAAAGCATCTCATATTTGTTTGTGAAGTTTCATCTTGAAAATTTTGGAGATATACTTGAGGGGATTTCTCTCCTCTTTGATGACAGTTTTAGCATGGTTGTTGATACATCTAGATTGTCTTTGGAGATGGACATTGATGAGCCTTCACTTGATTTGTCACATTTCTTGGTTGTTTTTTATCATGATTATGTGGTGGATTATTCTATTTGGAGTATTCCTTTCTCTTGTCAGTTGGACATGGAGTGGCTTCTTCTGGTGGACTTGTTTTTTCCTAAGGGGAGAGGAGTTGCTTGTAGGCATTGGATCATCTTTTGTTTTCAGGTATACTTCATCAACATTAGAGCTTCTTCATTATGGGGGGGGGATCTAATACCTCTCATTTTCCCTCTTATGGGGGGTCTATTGATTGTATATACATGATGTATGTAGTCCTTGGGGGGTGTTATTGAGTCCTCCATCCATGCATCATTTTTTTTTCTCTCTTTTGGAGAGGGTTTTTCTCCTTTTCTCCAGTTGTGAGAGATTGCATTGTAAATGGGTACCTAACATGGTTGTGTAGCCGGGACCCATATTGCATTTTTCATTTTTTGTATCTTCATTCTCCCTAAGTTTTCACTTAAGGAGGGGTGTTAGTGTATTAAGTTTAACTTAGGTTAATCTCTTAGGTAGTTTTTTTTTTCTATATTGTGAAGTTCTTGTGTACAATGGGAATGGAGTGCACAACTTCCTTTATCCACACTAAAAAAAGGAATGAAAGAAGAGGGATCTTATTTCACAATGTTCACACTCAAGAACAAATCCTTGAGATTCCAATGCAAAAGAGATTGAAACCTATCAAAGGGGATTGTTCTTAAGGCTACAAAATTAATAAAGAAGATTAACTATTAATGCAAAACTAAGAAAATGAAAAGTGTTTGAAAACATGTTGTGATATGTAGAAAGATAAAATAAATGTTTAATATAAAACAAGATAGAGAAGCCAAATAGAAAGAGAGCACTTGGAAACTGATAGAGGCCAGAGTGAAGACTGGAAATTTCTGAAATTCTATTTTTTTTATAAATTTTCTAACCAACTGGGACTTAGATGCCAAGCTGAGTGACTTAGTCCCAAATAATGGTTTATGTCCATAAAGTAGTTTTAGAGAAATGGGTACTATAATCTAAAAAATGATCTGGAAAATACCTTCAATGGGACTCATATGCCACTAATGGTGTCTTAGTCCTTTTCCCCTTTTCTAAAAATCAAAATCATATATTTGTACTCCAACACCTCCACTTTGTTCCCAGACTAAAACCCAGATCTAGTTCTATGAAAAAACACCTACAAAATAGAATACAATTTAGTTTATAATGGGGTTTTTCCTCAGTCAAACCCCTAGTTTGGTATTTAAGCCTTGAAATAGATAATGAAATATGCAAAAAAACCCTAGTCCTAAGTGTGTATGACTAGGAAATCTAAAGCAAGATATTTGACCCTATTCTAATATGCAATAATAAGATGCATTTAAATGAAACTAGGATGATGCGAGAATCACTCTAAGAGAACCTAAATCACATTAAGAATGAATCTCAATGACATGCAAACCTTCCTTAGGCTAAAGATATAAAGAAAATGGGAGATGAAATCACTTAGAAAACAAGTCCTTAGGTTTAGCTTGATGGCTAGTTGTGTAAGAACTTATGAAAAGAAACAATAGGATCAAGAGATCAAAGATATCACAAAAGAGAGAGAGAAGATGAGAGAATATTATGATAGTATTCTCAATATGCATGAAGATGTACAATTAAAAGTATGTACAAGGCTTGCTTATAAAGGAATGCTAGGACACAATGAAGGGCCATGAATGAGACAAGTGTCCCAATCATGTGTAGGGTAAATAAATAATAGATAATTCCATGAAAGGTGGATCACCCACCTAAAGTGGAATTATCATGCCATCAAAAGTGGAGATAAAAAGGTGATGACTAGATCACACCACAAAGAGTGGAATTTCTCCTACACACACTTCCCTAAGTTTCCTAATCACATCTCTGGATGCAAGATGCAAATACCTAGGTGTAACAAGTGCAACCTACAATGATATGCATTCCCTAAGTAAGCTTAAGTAAAGTGTAATAAGTAAAATAATTATTTACACCAAAACCCCCCCTTAAGTGCAATTGAGGGAATGAAGACTCAAGCTAACCATGCAAGATAATATGCAAGATGAGTCCTGAGAATTGGGCCATATTAAGTAACCATGTACTGTAAATGTAATGCAATATCTCACAAGTAGGGTAAAGATAGAAAAACCTAGGGGGAAAAAACTATCCCCCAAAAGAGAGATGAAATACAAAAGTAAAAATGCTTTTAATGATACATGAGAAGGTAAAAAACCCATATGAGGAAAAATACCCCCCTATACAAGAGAAGAAGAGAGAAAAAGTAGGCCCTCCTCAATGTACAATGTTCACCCATGGAAGATACTCGAGAAGGAATGAAGAAGCTACTCCAAAAATTTCAAGCAATGTTCCTCTGCTTAGGAAGAAACAATACCAAAGGTGCATGAATGAAGTCTCCCCAATCCACAAGTGAAGAATGGAGAACCCTCAAAATGCAAGGAGTCTTTAAAATATGCTCAAATTTCCCTGTGTTGATGCTAAAAGATGCCTTTCCCAAACCATAGGAAGCTACAATGGCAAGTGCAGAGGTCACAGTGTAGTCACTTCCTGTAACTTTTGAGAAACCCTTTGCAATAACACTCCCATCTACTAAAAAATACAACTTAAGATCTAGCAAGGATGAAGGTAGAACATACTCAAAATATGCAAGTGTCTCCTCAAGAGAGAAAGTGGCCTCCTCCAACTATTGTACATATGCATCTACAATAAAATCAACCTCGAAAGACCAATCATGTAGAGGAGGGTTAGAGTGTTCCCTCGCAACAACTGGAGAAGAATCACCTTAATCAAAGAGAAGATGTAAGTAATAAAATGTGTCTCCCAAATCTGCAATATAGGACTCCACAAACAAGCTACAATGTCTGTCAAGTAGGAATCCCATGAAACTGCTGCTAGAAGACAAGGTATGCACTGTTGCACTAAATCACAAGGCATTGAAACTGGTTGAACAAAAGTATCATTAGGTACATTAGTCAATGTAGGAGATGGAATATCATCAATAGGCTCAAGAACCTCAGGAGTAGTGAGCACTCCAATTTTCAAGTAACAATACTCATTCTCCTCAAGTGTGTCTGCACTAGGGTGAATTGAATCATTAGTAGGAGAAAAATATGAGAATGTGTAGAACTAAGAATGATGATCAACCCCCCCAACTGCAACAAGATCCCTGCTATGCAAATCTTGAACAATGACAAAATCTGGTGTGAACTCTACACTCTTTCTTGTACCACTGTGTAATCTAATAGATGGAAAGGATGTTCCTTGACAAAGTAGGCACACATGGAACATCATTAAATACTCCACCTTCAATTTCAATAGACCCCTTCCCACAAACTACCAAAGAAGTGTTGTTGGCCATCAAAATGGGTGGTGATGAACAAGAATCAAATGAAGAGAACACATCCTTGTAAGAATTCATATGATGTGAAGCTCCTGAATCAAGGATCCGCCTATTTGAATTGGAATTTGCAACTGCAAGAAATTCTTTCCCCTTACGTTTCTCATGTTGAGATGATGTAGATGAAGGAGATGAGCTTGATGTTGTTTCCATGAGAGTTGTGCCTTTTCCCTTAGAAGTAGAAGTGGAAGGAGATGATTCCTTCTCTTGATATGCATTTGGCACTTGTTAATGTTGTTCTTCTTGAGGATGTTAATCAACTCATCAATTTTCTTAGCATGACAACGATGCTCCTCATGACCAAAATTTTTGCAATATGCACATGTTGGTTTCTCCTTCTTGTTTGAGTTGTTCTTTGAAGAAGATGATGACGAGCCTTGTTTTGGAGGAGTGGATTGATTATTCTCTCCTTGTGGCTTTGGTGAAGATTTCTTTTGGCCTTTCCCTTTTCCTTTCTTGTTGCTTCCATGATTGACCAACAATGCTTTTGAAGTTGAAGACTTGATAATTCCCATTTTCATCAACTTATTTTTCTCAAGAATCAAAAGATATGTGAGAAACTCAAAAGATGGTGATGTGAAGTTGCTAATTATCAATTGTTGAGTTTGAAAACTTGAAACAAAGGCTACATACTTAGTTGGAAGCTTTTCCAACAAGTTGAAGACCAATTGGTCATCCTCTTTCTCAATACCACAATCTTTTAGTTGTGATCTTAGCTCATTTTCCTTAGTGACATAATCTTGAATGGTATCAAAAAACTTGGGATCAAGGCTTGGGAGATCATGTTCAAGCTTGTATCCCTTTACCTTGTCAACCTTGCCATACAAAGTAGCAAGCTTATCCTAAGCTTCCTTGGCTATAGTACATTTATCAACATGGAAAATGAGATCATTTGAAATGAAATTTCTAAGTTTACCCAATGCCATAGAAGTTGTAGTGAGCCAATCCACATATGCAGTTGGATCTACCTTAGGATATGAAGGTGCAGTTATGGTTCCATCAATATAGTAAATTAAACATTTTTCCATTAGTTTACTCCATGCACGTACTTTCCATGTAGCATAATTATGTGTAGTTAAGAGTGGAACTTTAGATGAACCTATGATGGAATTCAAGAGCACAAGAGAGAAAATAGGCACAATCACACAAGAGACACCCCCCCAATTTAGTGCATGTACAATAGGCCAGTTGCAACTTGGCTAAGTGGACTTATGATTTCTGATTTAGTGCATGTAAAATAGGTTAGTTGTAACTTGGCTAAGTGGACTTATGATTTTTGATTTATAACTTTCCACAAATAGGCTGAGAATAGACTAGAAAAATGAAGCAAAGACCGAAATTCAAATCTATGCAATACAAGTGCCAAGTAGGCCAAAAAAGACCATACGCTAAAAGTACAAAATACACTTAAGATCACTTCAAATAGATTGCAGATTCAAGTAGTAGATGAAAAATCATGCACTCTAAAAAAAAATGGCACCTAAAAAGGAGTTCGTATGTGCCTGAACGGAGCCCTAGAAGTTGTAGAAAAGAGGATTGGACAAGTATAGCATTGAGAAACTAAAAATTATGGAAAATATGTCCACAAAAATTAGAAATCGAGTACACAGCTGTGAAGTACACAAAAAATTATCCCAAATAAAAAAAAAAGTTTCTTAGAAAAGGGAGCTAAAATGAGCAAGTTATGAGCCTCTGAAGTTGGACTGCGAAATCAAAAACTTCATTGGTGAGGAGGGAATTTTTTTTTAGAATGCTGATGTCATCATTGATGCCATTATGATTGATGGAACCTTATTTCTCATTGTCCCAACTTAAACCCTTGTCGCATTTAGGAGGGTTTTTTGAATTTTTGTTTCCTTAAAATCAATTAAGTGTTTTATTTGATTGTTGACTTCCTATTGCCTATTGCTGGTCACTATTTTAATACTCTCTATTAGGCAGCCATTTTCCTCATCATGAGTTCAAAAAACTAAGCTATTTCATGAATTTGGGGTTCTTGAGCCTTTTTTAAATCTATCGTATCATCCTAGGAAGTCCCCCTATCATAGCAACTTATTGAGCACATGCATAAAAGTTTTCACTTAAGTTCAGCTAGCCTTATGTCCTTATCACTTATCGCCAATCACTTTTGAGATATATTTTTTAAACTAGTGATGAGTGATGAGGTGGTATCTCTAAGGTATCTCCCATCGCTAATTGTTCTCTAAGCTTTTGTATGTGATTAGCGATGAGTGAGGTTCTTATGGGACCACTTATCACTAATATTTTTTGGGTTCTTAAGGTTGTAATAGTGATAAGCAATGAATTCTCACTTCATGATCCTAGTTTCATTGCTCATCACCAGTATGTTGTAAAGGGATTGTTTACAATTATCAATGAGCGAGATTATGAGTTCCCAATGATATTGCACCTCATGGATTTACTTTGAATGCTAAGGTTATGATTAGCGATGAGTGATATGGTCCCTTATGAGAAGTTTTCTCCCGCTAATTTGGCTACATCCTATTTGTGATGTCTTTTATCATTATGCAGGTGTACGTGTCAAACTATGGTGCTTGCATCTCTTGTCGCTGATTGGAATCAAGGTGCAAAGTTGAATTAACGAGGAGCGATGGAGATGAAGATGATCAAGAGTCTAGTCATTAGTCTAAGGGCTAAGATTTTGTCACATAAGGAACTTACATCACTAATAAAGATGGGAGAGAACGATGTGAACCAACGATTGGTGACAAATGCTACATGAAGAAGCAACGTGTTGGAATCTTAAGGATTTCGTATAAAGCAGAAAGAAAAGTAGCAAGGTGGATTATCAACCATTGATACAATTTTAAAGCTAAAGGATCAATGATCAAGGTTCAAAATTGAATGGCTAATTGTCAGTTTGCTCGCGCTAGCTTACTATCAAATATTAATGATGACATGCTCCCCTCTTGGTTGTAATTGAAAGTAGATATTTGGTTTATTGTGTGTCCTAGTTCACTAGATAGCAGAAGGAATACCAGAGGCCGAAGAATTTTAGAGGAAAATTGTAGAGATTATCTACAACAAAGGTAGGATGAATGCCCATGAAAGATGATAAGAAAATTGATGTAAAATGCAATTTAGTCTTTTTTTGGTGCTTTCAATTTGATGATTGACCATTGTCTAAATTGTGAGGAAAGTTCTCATGTTCAGAAGTAGAGTTTTATCCTGTCATAATTGTGAAGGGTTTTGTCTGGTTGTAAGAAATTGTAAACCTTAATCTCCATTCACATTATAAGAATGAGTGACCTAGAACTTAGTGAGTCTAGTGTTAGGCCTAAAAGGAAACCAAAACAAAAAGGGTCAAAAGACCTAAAACTTAGCATGTTTCAGCTGAAGCTAAGCCCAAACTAGTAGCTATGTCTAACCCTTTGCCTACTACTCCTGTGGATTCCACAAGGTACAAAAGTGCAAAGAAGGAAACAAAAAATTTTATGTAGGAAATTTTTGGACGTATTAGAGAGGGAGGGTAACGAATTGGAAAATGGCCCACAAGACAAGTTGTTGTTACCACTAGGTTGATTGATGATGCTAGTGAGATTTTTGAGAAACCCTAGCCCCAAAGTGGATGGAAATTGTTTAAGTATGCTTTCAACATGTGAAATTCCAATAATCCTACATGCTTCTTGTGGGGGTTGAACCTGAGAAATTTAGTAGTTCCAAACGTGTTTGTGGAGGTTGATTTAATGATGGAGCTAGCACGGCACTATGACCCTACTAACAAGAAAATAAAAAGTGGGAACGGTGATATGATTCTGGAAGTGACTAAGGAATTTTTTTTAATGTGTTTGGGTTGAATTCCAACTACACTGCAAATTTTGGGTGTGCTAACTTGTATTCTAAATATCAAGGAAGGAAATTTGCATATAAAGAATCAATACAAGTGTGCGACATAGAAGGAACAAAAAAATTTCACTGTTCAAGATGCTGAGCCTTTTGAGTGTGAAGAATTTGAAGACTATTTCAAGAACACTTACTATCATCTGAACCAAGTGCTAGCTTGAGATTTTGAGGTTAGAATAACCCTTGATTTATTGGTGATGGTGGTAGATATATAGGACTATAATCGAAACACTGGTTTTGATTATACTAGCTTTGTTTCCCAACAAATGCATGAGGATTTTATTAATTTTAAAAGGGGATCCCTCCCTCTATCTTTCCTTCCTTATTCCTTACTAATTCACATGCTCTTGTGTGGAGAAGATTATGAGTGCCCAAAAGAAAATTGAATTTAAGGATTGTGAATAGTGAAAATGAGACTATCCCTATGCAAATGTGGACATATATTTGGGATCAATATTGCTTCAATTCTAATTAAATTTTCTTTTCCAATGTTGTGAGACACGGTATCTTAGAGACATTGGGTGTGGCACCTAGATTAAGGCTTTCTCCATAAATCAAGAATATCATGTGCCGAATGGATGTACTAGTTTCTACAGCCACACATAATTGGGCTGACTGGTTTTTACATTTTGAATATTCTTTGATCAGGGTTTATGGAGCTAAAGTGGTGCCCCATTGTTTACCCTTGTATGTCTCAGATAGGTTGGCTTTCATGGAGCTCATGTGGCAAATGGAGGTCATGGATTTTTAAATGTTTAGAAAGGGAAAAAAGGGCTATGTGGTATACCCTCAATGCTCTTTTGCTTATTTTAAGGTCACTACCCTTGAAGGGTATGAAAAATTGGGAATTATGGTAAATAATCTTAGAATGCCTATAGATGGGGTTATATTTTTTGATCCAAAAGGATTTGTGGCTAAAAAGAGAAGACAAAAGAACTTAGGCATCATACATCATGATTTTTTCTATAAAGATGATGTACTAAGGATCCTAACAAATGATGAGACTGTTATGGCTAGGAAAATGGAATGGACAACTCTGACAAACCTTGAGGAGAAGATTATGAAAAGGAATGCCTTCTACATTAGTCCATACAATGAAATTGCAAACCCCTCGGAGAGGACCTTTACTATGATAAGGTACCATTAGTGTGGTCAATTTAAAGTAAAGGTAAAGGAGGTTGTAGATAGGGACTGGATCCTTTTAGAGAAACATTGACAACAACAAGCTATGGATATCCTAGAGAGGTTTGAAGATGTTTGGGAGGTCAAAGAGGAACAAGTGGTAGAACATGCACTAGGAAATGAAGAAGTTGTGTAGAAATTTCCTCCTCCCCATATTGAAGAGACTCATAGTTCAAATGTTCCTCTTGATAGGATTGTCTAGTGGCATTATGACAGAGAAAATGATGATAATCCTAAGATTAGGGAGTGTGATGAGTTCTTGGCAGATGATAAATTTGTGTAGACCAAAGAGTTTCAGGAGTTTATGATCCAACAAAGGAACAAGGAAATAAAAGAGAGACTAGAAACAAATCGAGTCAATGTTGAACGTCCTCATTAGGAGGACGTTGAGAAAGCATAGGAAGAAAATATTAAGGCTAAAATTGCAGCCATTACTCCTACTGAAGCTCATAGAATTGTTAAGGATAGTGGAATTATTCTATTACCGGGATGTACTATCACAATTGCCATAGCTTATGATGCAATTAGAAGAGATCCTCAATCTTTGATATCTGAAGATTAGTTTGAAAATTATAAATTATTTGGTTCTGGGTATAGTCCAAAGCTATATGTACCCTTGTAATTTGGCCTATGACACCTAATAGTAACAAACATGATGTTGGTAGGACAATTGAAGAGGTCATGGGTTCACTAGTGGTCAAAAAATCTATTGACGCAACTCCTATCTAGGCAGCTAAATTAACTACACATGTTGCAATGCTTAGTGTAGATACTGCACATATTTCTCAAAATAAATATGAATCTTTGGTCAAGGAATATAATAAGGCTTTGAATTAATTGAGTCAAATGAGTGCTACTATTCAAGCTAACCAAAAGAAAGTTACTCAATCTTCTCCCTCTTCCTCATTTGATATGTCTGCACAAGATAGAGAGACTTTGGCCCTTAGAATTGACAATTTAAAAGGAAAGTTAACTGTCAAAGAGGAAAATGTCAAGCAGGCCAAATTAGAGACAGTCAAGGTGGCAAATGAGTTTTTTAGGGATTTTCTTAAGCATAGAGTAACTAAGTTGGTTCACAAGGCTAATGAAGTATGGGCCACATATAAAAATATTCATGAGGAAAATACAAAGTATTTGCAAGTACATGAAGCCTTTAGGAATGAGTGGAATAATTGGATTGCTAGAGTAAGTGCTCTGAAAGAGATGACACCAAAAATAAGGGAGGATCCTGAGGCACCCACAAATATTCCTGAAATCTCGAAGACTATTGACTCAATAGATGAGATAACCACTTTCCGTGGGAAATTGGGAATACAACTCCAAAGCAAGTTGAAAATATTCAAGGAAATGGAGAGCCATGGCATGCCTCAAATATTGAATTTCAAGGGTGAATTACATCCGTTTGACACTTGGAAGGAAGATTTGGGAGGATTGATTGATGCTGCTATGATGCATTTATCTATCACTGATTACCTCTTGCTCAATTCATACATTGATATAATGGTATAAATTGGGTAAAAAATGGATATATTTGTCAAGGAAGCCAAAATTCTAATTGATGGAAGGTACTCCCAATATACTACTAAGGTGCATGATTTATTTAATATTAAATGGCCCACTACGGAGGAGTACAATGTTTGGTTGGAGAAGTATACAAAGTGAATAAGGAGAATAATGGATAGGAGAAGAATAATACATAGCCTAAAAACAATACAAATTAGGCTTTTGATATAACATGGTAAAATATTATTCTCTCCTCAATGCTCAAAGTGATTAGCACATGGTGCTATTGTGGATTAAATAGTTTTTGACATTTTTTCTATTTTCTTTTCCTTGCTTCATAAGTTTTTCTATTTTGATTTCCTTACTGTTGGAATTTGGAACACATGGAGAATGTCTTTTGACTGTCGTAACAAACTAATGATGTATTTTAAGGTGGGACCTATTTTCCATGAAGATTTGAGGATATTTATGCCTCATGTTTACTTGCTTCACCTAAAGACTCAAGCATAACCATGAAGGGAATATTGCTACAAGCGGCCTATGAGATCATGACATGTGTGCTATCTGGTCTGAGGCTTGTTTTGCTCCTTCATCTCTATAAGAAGGAATTCAAGACCAGAAGCACATGAGTTAGAAAATTTTGAGTTGATATTGTTAGTGTTATCAAGAAAATACAAAAAAAGTTTTAGGGTCTTTGTTTTAAGCTCATTTGGAGTTCATACTCATGCATGTAAGACTGATAATGGTATAGCATTTATGAAACATATTAATATTGGTTTCATGGTTATTCTCTCTCCCTGTATGTGTGTTATGAGTTATGATTGAAATTAGTCAAGGATTTATTTCATTTTTCTTTATCATTATCTAATGGATGTTCAGTTCCATGTTTTCCTATCGATTCAATGAATTGATGTAAATGCTTATATGAGATTGATAACTTATAATTACCATGTGCTAGGATATTTGTAAGAAGTGATAATCCTGGAGTCACAGAGAAATATTGTAATGCAAGATTTCTTGGGATTATATGTGTTATTGTTTGAATTGTTATCAATTTATCTCAAAACTTATTGACTCCATGCTTTGGATAAAGACACTGGTTCATGCAAGATATTAGTGTTACACTTACAATGTTGATTCATTATTACTCAATATTTTAACCTTAAAATTTCAAAAGGAACACTGTCGTTGCTCATTATTTTAGGTGTTTTCTCTCTCATAATCAATTTATATAATATTAGCATGATAAGCTTCCAACTTATTTAATGTTGCTATCAAGTGGTATCATGAGAGATATCTATTATTAACAATGTATTTGGTTGCAATTGTAAAGGGTTTTTAGGTATACATTGTGGGATCACCCTCCCGGGTTTCACAGAGCCAAAAGAGTAGGAATAGAAGTTTAAGCAACCTCTATTTGTTCATTGGCCAATCCCTTTAGTATTATTGTGTAATGTCCCCATTTTGGCCATACGCTCTTCATTTGGATTTAGCCTATTTATGAGAGTTCGTAGGCTACTCAGTTGTGCTAAATATAGGGTTTCCATTTTCAGTAAGTCTTGCTTCTAGCTCAGTTTAGTTTTCTATGAGTTTTGTTGTGGATTTACTATTTATAGCAGTTGGCTATTTTTAGCAAGTCATTTTGTGGCAATGGCATCAACATCAGTTCAACTCAAGTCATCTTGTCCTTCTTTAGTTTCAGTTTGGTTTGGTTATCTCCATGGATTAAGTTTTATACTTCATCATTTTTATGTTTCTCAGTTGTACCCTACACCCAGGAATGATCACTTCATGTTGTTTTTAAAAGGGGGTCATTAAGGGGTCAATGGTGCATTTAATGAATTATTAAATGCTTTATTGTTGCAAAGTGAAGTTGGACGCCTAAAAGAGGTTGATTAATATTTTATTATTTTAAAAAGTGAAATGCTTAAAGTGGTGTCCCTTTTGGAAGTTGAAGTGATTCAAATTCTTGGAATTTGAAGAGTCTCTTGTTGCTTCTTTTTCCAACTAAAGCCTATATATTGATGTTTTTATGATGAGTTGATTATGCATATTTTTGAAGAGCAAAGTTATGTTGCTGGAATGAATCTAGAATCTGGCTAAGGGATAGATTAGAAAATTTACTCCACTATTTGGGCCTAAAACTATGGTTCCCTAGGTGGTGGATTGAGAGTGTGCTTCATCCAGAAGTACATATTGAGCATTATTGTGGAGTTTTGGTGAGATTTTTCTAGATTTCATGTTGTTGGTTTATCATGGTTGAAAGTGATTTTTGTATACAACTTTTAGTATGAATTTTATTTGGTTCTAGGTACTTGATCATGGCATTTCTATGATAGAGGTGACCATATTTGGAGGTTATTAGAATTTAATTCCAAGTTTCATATTTTATCAAGCAAAAATCGCCCTTGCAAGGACATTGTACCTTTTCAGAGAGCATTGCCAAGACTCATGCATAAATTAATGGCTGAGTTTAGATGTTGTTTTATCATTGCAAATTGGGTACCAACCTCCTAGTGAGTCATTGCACTTCATTTCAGCTCATTCAAAGGTAATTTGAAAGAGTTATGAGTATCTCATTGATGTACAGTTTGCTGGTCTATATTTTTAGTTGATGGCATTTCATATTAGATTTGATTCATTCCATGTTATACTATAATTCTTGGATGTCTATGCTTCTAGTATCATGTGCATTCATTTTGGAGGGAATAGAAGCATTTTGGATGATGATATGAACAATTTAGGGGAAGTTTAAGTTGCTGGTTTGATTATCTCAGCTTGTTGGCCTTAATATTATACCTTGTTATTCTCTTTTCATGCTATAATTCTTTGGTCTTTCAACTCACATTTGTGATCAAAAGTATAGTATTATTCTTGCAGAAGTTTGGAATAGTTTTCTATTGTAAATTCATTGTAATAAGCTCATTGTAAATGCTAGTAACAATAGTATTGTTCCAGTCATTCTTATTTCAGCATTTACTTTATGTTTTAATTCAAACATTGTAACCCCTGGATGGTTTACCACTAGTGTGGAAAAAGAACTTGTTAATCTCTCTTTGTACCCACTGAAAAGTGGTAAATTCCCACTCATGAGTGGATGCTCGTTGCAACAGATGAATTAGTTTTTTTTGTAATTATTTCCACCCACTAAATTAGTGGTTGAGTGGAAATATTCATGGCTGGTTCACCGCCTAAGTTCATTTCAGTTTGTAATAAGTACTCCACCATATGTTAGCACCTTACCTTCAAAAGGATCTTGTGTGCACATTCTTGGTGTTGAGTCTTATCATTTACTTTCAGTTGTAAATCAATTTCAGTTGTTTCAGAGTTATTTAGATCCTAGGGATCCTCTGACCATATGCCTTCCCCTCTTCTTTCAATGGTTTTTGGGTGCATTCTTGGTTAGAGTTACCTTTCACATCATTTTGGTTTTGGAGCTAACCTTAACAGGTGCATGTTGCAATTGTAATTGATATGTAAAATCAAGAAAATTTTTAAGGGGCATATTTTAGTGGTATTAGAGTAGAAGATCATGCCATCCTATGGATCATTGCTTCATGTGGCAGATGAGTTACAATGATCTCTGGTACTACACCCAAAGTCGGATCAGATTCTAGTTCTGCTCCTTGTAGTTTCTAGAAGTTTGCACAGTTTCTTTAAGATTTGAGAAACTGAGTTTGTTAGATTAAGGAATGGCTACTGATGAAGAGATGGGTCTGGCAGAGGCACTATATATGGCTGGAAAGAGACTTGACAAAGAATTTCAGTCAAAAGAAAATGAAGAGAACATTCTTCATTTGTTAGAACAATGTTTGAAACAAGTGAAGCCATCACCTTCAGAGAAAATGGAGTTGGCACTAGCTCCTGCAGTGAATTTTTTGAATCAACCCTATTGGTTGGGGCATCCTAATGAAGAAACCAAGCTACTGATTTCTTCTTGTTTCATGGAGATAATAAGAATTGTAATTCTAGAGTTGCCCTATGATGATGAAACTATGAATATCACATTGAATATGATAGTGGAAAGTTTTCAAGATTTGGATGAAACCGGTAGTATCTTGTTTCCAAGAAAAGCAATTGTTTTAAAGACATTTTCTAAAGTTAGTGCTTGCATCTTATTGTTAGAATTGGAGATGGAGAATCAAATTTATCACTTGTTTAATTATCTCTTCACCTCAACTTGGAGTGAGCAAGAAGAGAGTATGCTCGCAGCTGTCATGAATATTCTAATCTCTACAATTAAAGAAGATGACAGCCTTCCTGAAAGTGTCCAAACTCTTCTCTTGGATGCTTATAAATGTGAAGAGCAGATTTCTCCCACTACTGATTTGTTAGTTAAGGAAATTTTCAGTCAATGTGAAGATAAGTTGAAACCACTTTTGAAGAAGACTGTTGAAAATAAAGAAGAGATATCTAAAGCTGAAGAGGATGTAAGTTGGAATGCCTTTGAAGATATTTCCAAAGTTCAAGGGATATGCATGAATTTGCACTTACCCAAGCATTCTATAGAAGAATGTAATGTATCAGTGGAAGCCTTGAAGACTAGTCAGGTACTCTTGTTTTCTATAGAGGAGAATAGTGAGTTGACTTGTGTTAAGAAGCCTCATGTTGAAGATTCAAAGAAAGAACTTTTGGAAACAAAAGTTGAAACAGAGATGCATGAAGTGGCCATAAGTGCAGATCCAAAAGAAGGAGAAGTTTGGTTAGTTGAAGATATGTGTTCAATCAAAAATTTGCTTCTTCACAATTCCAAAGAATGCTGGTTTGAAAGTCAAGACAAGGAGGAGAAGAAGAAAGAGGAAGTTGAAGTCTCTTCCCACTTCAAAGATGATTTGATCAATTCTTTTGAATCATGTATAGAAGACATGGAAGGAGAAGCTTCTAGTAGTTATAAGGAAAATTTCTTTTCATCTGAAATCAAGCTAAGCCAAAAAGCTAAGGAATTGGAAGGCACTATGGATGGAATGATGAAGATTGTTCATCACATGCGAGACAAGTTGAGGAGTACAACTCAAACCATTTTTGAAATATTTATCTATTAAAGTGGTTCTACATCATCTCAGCTAGCATATGAAGATTGCAGCTTAAGCTCACACATTGCTGATAATGGTATTCAAGTTTTGTCAAAACTTGATAGAATTCATAGGAAAGTAGAACATTTGATTCATGATGTTCCTAGGGGAGAATTTTTATGTTGCATTGCTATTGATGACATGAAGTCCATTAAATTTTCCTTGGAGGAGATTAAATCTAGTCTTTTGCACATCATTCGTGATAGAGACATAGTGGCCAATATTGTTGACAAGGCATTGGAGTGGAATGAGCTTGCCAAAGTGAGGTTGCAAGAAGTGCATGAGACCCTAATTGAAGCAAAAAATAAGATTGCTGCTTTTCAATATTCATGGGAGCAAGAAAACAAAAGAAGAGCGGAGGAGCTTCAAGTAATTCTTGATGAGCCTGATCTCATACAAGAAACATATGATTTGGAATGCTGCCCTGAGAGACCAAAGCATTCAAATTTTCAAGTTTTTCATGCTTTTGAAAATATCTTGTATGAAGAAGGTTCTAGTAAGGTTTATGTAAACCCTCTTTTTGAAAATGATGAAGAAATTGCTTCAGAGATTAGTGAAGGAGGAAATTTTAGTTTGTCTTCCAAAATTGGAGAATTGATACGTGAGTTGCACGAAGTTGAATCTACTATTGCTCCTAGTTCAACCATTCAACAAGAGAGGGTAAATCATGGATCACAAAGAAATGAAGACATTTTTATTGTTCATCAACAAAGAGATGATTGGCTTGTTGATGAAGGTTTTATTCATTATTTGATGATGATGCTTGTGAGGCTCTTGTTAGATTTTAGTTCATCACCATCTTCTCTTAGAGTGATAGATTTCATCATTGTATTTGATGAAGGATTCATGGAATCTTTCCGGCAAGTCATATCACAAGATTCTAGATTCAATCTCTTCAACGAACATAGGATGGTTGATTACTTGTTGGAGTTTCAAGAAGCATCAGTTCAGATGGAAAGAGTAAATCAGAGGATTCATGTGAGAGAAGTTCTCTGTTTGAGAAGTGGTTCTTCATGGCTATTAGTTTTGGAACCTGACATTACTTGGCAAGAAGGTAATACTATAAATTTTATGGGGGATAAAACAACATATAATATTCAAAATGTAGTTGTGTGCATTTGCTTAGGTGTTGGGGAATGTCTTCAATTAAAAATTAGTATTTGGGATCTCAAGTATATTCTTATGAAGATTGGTATGCATAAAAGGAAGATTGGGTGGAGAGATAAGTGTCTAAATTTTAGTTCTATGATTGTTGCTATCTTCTTTTTATGTCATTGGTTCATTACTTTTGATCATAAATTGATGATTTTTGAAGGAAATATGATCAGAAGTTGGTTTGTGGTGGCATGGGGTCTCTTTCTCAAGGTGCCACCAGCTTGGTTCATGAGCAGTTATGCTCATTTTGTTGAAAAATTCTTAAGTTGCAGTTGTTGCTCACTTTCTTGGATGCTGGCTTTCCAAAAATCAGATCCTAGGATGTTGTTTTTAGACCTGTTAGGAAGCTGGTTCAATCATTTTTAGGTCTCTCTATCTCCTATATGGACTGAAATTTTGCCTCAGATGAGCAAGGGAATGATTCAATATGGTCAAAATTCAGGTATGGTTTGTCTTCTGATGATAGACAGTGGAATTTTTTGTAACATCTCATACAATATTGTTTGGGGCAGTGAACTAATTGTTGATTTGATTCATCAATTAGAAACTCATGTTGTGAGATGTGTGAAGATTATTTAGAGTTCTTTCGGTGAAAGGAGTTTACTTTAAAAGCAGCATTGTACTATGATGGTGTGTAGAGTGTTGTTCTATGATTGGCATTGGTTTCGTAACATGTTTGAAAACATTTATGTTGCTGATCAAAATTATAACAGTGAAGTTTGGAGGTTCTACAGATTGATATGGGACCCGGGCACTAACATGTTTGGTGTAATGTTTTTTGGTGACCATGATATGATGCTCCACCTTGGGTATTCAGTTGTTTTAATCAGATTAGTTTAATGGAGTAGAGGAACAATATTCCTGAGGATGATTTGGAATCCAGAATCACCTAGATTTTGATTCAACAACTGGTGATGATGAAGCTAATGTTGGATTTTTGAAATTATTTTCTATGGTGTTTCAGTATAGTTTTAACTAGGAGGCTTGTTGTATTGGCATCCAGAAGTGCAGTGCTTACATCTATTGGTGCTATCTTTCTCCGAGGTTGATTTAGGACCTAGGGAATTTCATTTTTGGTTCAGCATGGTTTTTGGGAAGGCATTACAATTTCTTGAGAACTAGATTTTGGAATTAACTGGTGATCACCTTCGTTGGATTTTTGAAATTATTTTCTATGGTGTTTCAGTATAGTTTTAACTAGGAGGCTTGTTGTATTGGCATCCAGCAGTGCAGTGCTTACATCTATTGGTGCTATCTTTCTCCGAGGTTGATTCAGGACCTAGGGATAATATTCAGTTTCATTTTTGGTTCATCATGGTTTTTGGGAAGGCATTACAATTGCTTGAGAACAAGAAATTTTGGGAAGGGAAAATTGTAATGTCCCCATTTTGGCCATACGCTCTTCATTTGGATTTAGCCTATTTTCAAGAATCCATAGGCTACTCAGTTGTGCTAAATCTAGGGTTTCCATTTTTAGTAAGTCTTGCTTCCAGCTTAGTTTAGTTTTCTGTGAGTTTTGTTGTGGATTTACTATTTATAATAGTTGGCTATTTTTAGTAAGTCATTTTGTGGCAGTGGCATCGACATCAGTTCAACTCAAGTCATCTTGTCCTTCTTCAGTTCTAGTTTGGTTTGGTTATCTCCATGGATTAAGTTTTATACTTAGTCATTTTTTATGTTTCTCAGTTGCACCCCCACACCTAGAAATGATCACTTCATGTTGTTTTTAAAAGGGGGTCATTAAGGGGTCAATTGTGCATTTAATGAATTATTAAATTCTTTATTGTTGCAAAGTGAAGTTGGACGCCTAAAAGAGGTTGATTAATATTTTATTATTTTAAAAAGTGAAATGCTTAAAGTGGCATCCCTTTTGGAAGTTGAAGTGATTCAACTTCTTGGAATTTGAAGTCTCTTGTTGCTTCTTTTGCCAATTGAAGCCTATATATTGATGTTTTTATGATTCAGCTGATTATGCATATTTTTGAAGAGTAAAGTTACGCTGCTGGAATGAATCTAAAATCTGGCTAAGGGATAGCTTAGAAAATTTACTCCACTATTTGGGCCTGAAACTATGGTTCCCTAGGTGGGATTGAGAGTGTGCTTCATCCAGAAGTACATATTGAGCATTATTGTGGAGTTTTGGTGAGATTTTTCTAGATTTCATGTTGTTGGCTTATCATGGCTGAAAGTGATTTTTGTATACAACTTTTAGTATGAATTTTATTTGGTTCTGGGTACTTGATCATTGCATTTCTATGATAGAGGCAACCATAATTGGAGGTTATCAAAATTTAATTCGAAGTTTCAGATTTTAGCAAGCAAAAATTGCCCTTGCAAGGAGGTTGTACCTTTCTAGAGAGCATTGGGATTCATGCATAAATTAATGGTTGAGTTTAGATGTTGTTTTATCATTACAAATTGGGTGCCAACCTCCTAGTGCATCATTGCACTTTGTTTTAGCTCATTAAGAGGTAATTTGAAAGAGTTATGAGTATTTCATTGATGTACAGTTTGTTGGTCTATATTTTCAGTTGCTGGCATTTCATATTAGACTTGACTCATTCCACGTTATACTATAATTCTTGGACATCTATGCTTCTAGTATCATGTGCATTCATTTTGGAGGGAATAGAAGCATTTTGGATGATGATATGAACAATTTAGGGGAAGTTTAAGTTGTTGGTTTGATTATCTCAACTTGCTGGTCTTAATATTAGACTCGGTTATTCTCTTTTCATGCTATAATTCTTTCAACTCACATTTTTGATCAGAAGTATAGTATTATTCTTGTAGAAGTTTGGAATAGTTTTCTATTGTAAATTCATTGCAATAAGCTCATTGTAAATGCTGGTAATAGTAGTACTGTTCCAAACATTCTTATTTCAGCATTTACTTTATGTTTTAATTCAAACATTGTAACCCTTGGATTGTTTACCACTAGTGTGGAAAAAGAACTTGTTAATCTCTCTTTGTATGCACTGAAAAGTGGTGAATTCCCATTCACAAGTGGATGCCCACTGCAATAGATGAATTAATTTGTTTTGTAATTATTTCCCCCAGTGAATTAGTTGTTGAGTGGAAATCTTCATGGCTGGTTCACCACCTAAGTTCATTTCAGTTTGTAATAAGTACTCTGCCATATGTTAGCACCTTGCCTTCAAAAGGATCTTGTGTGCACATTCTTGGCATTGAGTCTTATCATTTACTTTCAGTTGTAAATCAATTTCAGTTGTTGATTTATTTAGATCCTAGGGATCCTCTGACCATATGCCTGCCCCTCTTCTTTCAATGGTTTTAGGGCGCATTCTTGGTTAGAGTTACCTTTCACATTGTTTTGGTTTTGGAGCTAACCTTAACGGGTGCATGTTGCAATTGTAATTGATATGTAAAATGAAGAAAATTTTTAAGGGGCATATTTCATATTGATAATTGGAAATGGAAAAATCCATAGGTATGTCTAGAGATCAGTTTGGTTCTTAAAAATAACAAACAGATTGGCGACTCTGTTGGGGACTAGTTAAATCCAAAAGTCTCTTTAAGTTCA
Source organism: Sequoia sempervirens (assembly GCA_007258455.2). Taxonomy (NCBI): domain Eukaryota; kingdom Viridiplantae; phylum Streptophyta; class Pinopsida; order Cupressales; family Cupressaceae; genus Sequoia; species Sequoia sempervirens. Next base: position 244,779 of record VDFB02193702.1, read on the forward strand.
TATTAGGTACAGTTAGAGTCAATTGTTCATTGTGAATATTCCTTGTTGTTTAAGGAATAATTATTTTTAATTTTATTGCATTTTTCCCATCATACTAGGTCTTATGTGTCAGTTGTTATTTTATTCTACCACTATCTGTAAGGTAATGTTTAAAATATTTTCTGGAGTAACAAGTACAAAATCAAAGTGCAATCACTTTTTGTTTCCTAGTATCCTGGGTGGCGAATCTAAGTTCTCTAGTACCAGTGTGAAGATTAATGGTGCTGAAGAAAACAATAAAAAGGATTTTCTAGTACTTGACATTATGAGGAAGACCAAAAGTTATGCGAAGAAGCATCTTGAGTAGAAGGAAAAATCTGAACCTACAAAGGAAAAGCAACCTGAATGGGTCAAGAAACACTCTAAATCAAGTTTGTTGATTCCCATTCTGATGTATCTCATTCTTTTCATATTGATATGAGTAGTGCAAGTGTCCATGAAGGACATAATGGTCATGAATCTAACGTAGACTAGGGAAGTTTTCCAATAGAAAAAGTTTTTGATATTGAGAAAAATATTTCAAGAGAGGAGGATAGGTGAAGATTTATTGGTAATAGGGTGAAAAATTTATTACAAATCCAAAATTTAATCTGTTGGTAATAAAAATTACAAGCGGGAGAGACAGTAAATAATTTTTTGGGTATATTTATAATCATAATAAAAAATAAAAAATAAAATATGAAGAGTCGTGGCAGAAACAAAGAAAAACAATAAAATGAAAACATATGATAGAATTTTTTTGTATTATTTTAAAATCATTTAATGTTAATCTATATTTTTAGATGCACCAGGTACCTTAGATTAATCCGTGGAAATTAGACACAACTCGTTTAGGTGGTTACAAATCTCTTGACTTCTATTTGAAACTTTGTGATTTCTCCTAGACAAAATGGAGATAGCTAGAATAAAACTAATTTTATCCTCTACTGAATGCATTGATTTTGCAGGGGGATTTCTCTTGGACAAAATGGTGATAGCTGGGATAAAACTAATTTTATCCTCTACCAAATGCGTTGATTTTGCAACGGGATTTCTCTTGGAAAAAATGGTGATAGCTGGGATAAAAATAATTTTATACTTTACTGAATGCATTGATTTTGCACCAAGAAATTTTGCATTGATTTTTCAATAGGAAATTTAGGTGTGAATTGAAGTAATTAGGGATATTTACTCACAGCCAGTTGGAAAATCTAGGTGGGATCAATCTTTAAATTCAAAGCAAGTTGTTGGAGTTGACAAGCATGGCATTGGGAGGTTGGCAATGCCAATTTATTAGATGCATGATGTATCATGTGTTAGGCATCCATGCCCAGGTGCATTCCTGGGGTTGGATAGTCAACATTGTCAAAGCATGCTTAAAGAATTCAAATATGGCGTGTGATTTGAGAGAGAATAATTCCACGTGAGATCTAAGATGAGGAATTTTGGTCAAAGAGAAAGCATGTTACGTATCTGTAAAAATGTAAAAATGTGTTAATGCGTGTTTATATATTTTAAATTGTAGTTCTTTATTTTATATTATCCGATTATCTTATTAAATGCATTTTTATTATTATTTTTTCATGTTCACATATTTTTATATATTTGTTTAATTTATTTATTTATTATTTCATGCTTGCACTAATTTTTATATGTATTTTATTTTATGTTAGATGTAAGAACATGCTTATAGGTAGTTACAAAGTGGACTAAGAATCTTGATCTACTTATCACACATGTTATGATGCATTATAAAACATTTTTCTAAAAGAAACAAATGATAAATAATCAATTAAATTTAAATATGGCTTGTGATACTTCTTACTATTATATTTTTTGATATTGTTTAGGCCTATGATAATGTGTTTTGGAGGTATTTTGAGCCTTCATGAGGGCTTCAGATAGAGGCATTGAGGATAAATTTATTTAATTATTTATTGAAGTAGAGATGTTATCAATTTTCCTCTAGAGAAGTAAGATGTAAATCTCTGTGTTAAGGCTTTGAGCTAGCAAATCTATTGTAACATGTTTGTTGTTGCATATTAATACATTGTTTTGATGTTTTGCAGTGGGTTTTCTTTATCCAAAGTGATTTTCATCTCTTATATCTATTTTCTTCTTTCATGTTCTTAAAGTGCTAATTTACATGTTGTTATGCTGTTGAAGTTTACTTAGATCTGAAAGCTACATTACTTTTTCTTTATGAATTAATGGTGGGAGATTGACTATGTTTATGCTTTAAGAGCATATTAGTATGTGATTATACAATCTATATTAATTTTTTATTAAGAAATCATAGGACACTGGAAGGCATTTTTCCTTATACTTAGAAGTTACTATGAACATTGAACAACTGGAGTATATTGTAGTACTTGGTCCTATCATAAAGGAGATGGAACTTTGTGTTTGTTTAGGAACTGAAGCATGATATAATAGTTTCTATGTGACATTTAGAGTGAGATTTTAACTTTGAAAAGTAAATTCTAATTTCTAAGACTCATTCTAAAATTAAACTAAATAAATTCATTCTAAAATTAAACTAAATTCTAATTCCTATCTGGAGCAACATAGCAATTGGGTTATTTATTAAGGCCCATTTTGGGTTGTTCTTCAGTAGATCTGTTGGTGAATTCAAAATGAAGAATTTAATAGTGTTGGCGATAGCATTAGCCGTTCTGGTTCATCCTTCGCGTGAGATGAGTAGGCATCAAGTATTGTCGAAATTTATAGAGAAGAGGATGTCTGGTGTGAAGAGGGAGGCAGAGGAATGGGTAGCTCCTTCCATTAGCACTGAATATGGATGGAAGCTCGATCAAGATGGATTGCAGGAGAATGACAAAATAAATGCTCTGCCTGGGCAGCCAGCTGGAATAACGTTTGCACAGTATGCGGGATATGTGACGGTTGATGCAGAGGCGGGAAGAGCACTTTTCTACTATTTTACAGAGGCCACTGAAGACCCATCTACAAAGCCTCTGCTCCTCTGGCTCAACGGAGGTATTCTCCTGTCCATTATTTTTTCATTAAGATCGTAAGAGTTTTACAAGTTAGTGAGTGTTTAAGTTGTCTGTATCAGGGCCGGGATGCTCATCTTTTGGTGTGGGAGCAATGACAGAATTGGGTCCATTCCGCGTACAACCAGATGGCAAAACTCTTTCTAACAATCCATACGCATGGAACCAAGGTTTTACATGCATTACCCACGCTTAATAATGTTTTTTTTTAATGGATACAATGGAGTTTTATAAATATTGGTATCTGCAGTTAGTTATGATCATTTATACCAGAAGTTTTTTCCCACTGAAAAAGCCATTGTTCAACATCACCTAGAGATTTCTCAGCATTCATTTAACTTTTGTATTTTGCAGTGGCAAACACCTTGTTTTTGGAATCGCCTGTCGTAGTTGGATTTTCATACTCGAATACCACCTCTGATTATCAAAATGGAAATGATAATAAAACTGGTATTTACATCAACATTTCAATTATGAAAGATTTTGTAACAGTGAAGATCCGTTCATAAAAACAATGTTTCAAAATTTATTTACTAACCATAGCAATTGTATTTCGTGGAATGGAATTGGTAAACAGCTCGAGACGCGTACACGTTTCTTCTAAATTGGTTTGAAAGATTTCCACAGTATAAGAATCGAGATTTCTATATAACAGGGGAAGACTATGGTGGTATGTCAAGCAATTCTATGATATCTGAACACAGAAAACTCATCTTCATGTTATAAATAAACTCTATTCTGGTCTCTTATTTGTGTGTGCAGGATACTATGTACCTGAATTAGCAGACACAATTCTTAAGAATAACAACTCCCATACATCTTTCATAAATCTCAAGGGAGTTATGGTGCGGTACCTTTTTCCTCTAAAACTGGTCTATTGTGCATGTCAACTATATTTATGCTTTTTCAAAAATCCAAAAGGTACAATAAATCTTAATTTTAAGGTTTAGTTGACCAAGATGCATACGTATAGTATTAATGACTATTTATATGGGGAAAATATGGTGAAGAATATATATTGATATTGTAAATTATTTGGAATTCTTTGTATAGATTGGAAACGGATTAATAAATGAAGAGACAGATAGTTGTGGTTTTATGGATTATCTTTGGACACATGCATTAATGGCAGATGAAGACTATGCATATTTGCGTTGTAATTCATCTACTCTAAGCTATGTAGCTCCCAACAACACCTTTCCATCTCAAGTAGAACCTACTGATGGAGACATAAATCTCGAAAATATATATGCACCACTTTGCCCTTTTGATTATAATCTAAATTGGGTGTCTTCTATTTCTATTGTAAGTATATAAACATGTTTTTTCAAGAGTTTCTTGGCATAGAAATTTCAAAGTGGTAATGTTATCAGTCATATCATACATTTTGAATAAAAATATATGCCATGCTCTCTCTATTGCAGAATGATACATCTACAAGTGGATTAGATGGATTTGATCCATGCAGTTCTAATTATGTATTTACCTACCTTAACACCCCAGAAGTACAAAGTGCTCTTCATGCAAATGTAACAAACTTGCCTTATATATGGACTGAATGCAGGTATAAATATGTGCATTTAATATTTTCAAATAAGGATTCAATTATTTTCCTAATCTAATGATTTTCCTATCTTCTTCTCTGAATAGTGATCTATTTTCATTCGATGACACCAATGCAAACACAATGCTTCCAATATATCAAAGAATGATGGCATCAGGATTGAGAATACTAGTCTACAGGTATAATGGAGAAAATTTTATTTTGAAAAGTGTTTAATGATAAATATTTGATTGCAATAAGTAATTAGTGATAAATATTTTTGGTTGTAGTGGAGATGTAGATTCATTGGTTCCTGTGACTGGCACAAGATATTCCATTAATGCATTAAAGCTTCCAATCGAGACAACATGGTATCCTTGGATGAACACAGTGCTAGATGTGGGGGGTTATAGTGTAATTTACAAGGGCTTGACATTTGTAACTGTGAGAGGAGCAGGACATGAAGTTCCTAGTTATCAACCTTTTAGAGCCTTAACCATGACCAAATTCTTTTTGGCTGGCAAGCCTCTCCCATCATAATAATTCCACTTTTTGATAGTTGATAACAAAATTCAAATGGTTTTATATAACCATCATATCTATTTAAGAAAAGGATCTCACAAAAATCTTATTGTTTGACTCTTATTTACATATTTGGGCATAAAAACATATCGTATACATTTGATTTATTATATTACAAATGCCTTGTACACCAACAACCTTAATCACCATATCAAGCTCTGGTTGGTTTCTTATGCTAATCACTAATGCCAATACAATGATACAAAATCCAAAAGCAAGGCATAATGTTATATGATTAATTGTATCAATACTAGAATAAAGAAAAGCAAGTATAGTTTAATCCTTGTCAAGCTAAATGCTCTATTTACATTATCTTGAGCCTATGTTAAAGGAATGATACACTCTCGTTCTCTTAACATAATAATTAATATATTTTTAATGTTGAATAGTGATTAGTTAATAGTATGTTTTTTAATGTTATAATTAATTTGATATAAAATATCTTAGATCTTGACAAATAATTATTAGATAGAGAATGATGATATAATTTTGAAATTTTTATTCTAATAGTTCACATTATGTTTTGACTTTTGTAACTATCTAAACATTCCAATTTAGAATACAAATATGAGATGATGAATTTTAAAAATAATCCACAAGGTGATTCTATGTAAAAATGAACTGCCTATATTTTATTATTCTATGCCTCTCATTGATGAGTAGTGAGGAATCACATTATGTTTGGACTCTATATATTTGCATGTATTCTTTATGCATGGTTTGAGGAATTTTTTTATAGCTTGTTCAAACTAATTTAGAGGTATTGATACATTATTAGTCGCTTAATACTTTTATAGTTTTTGTCTTGTTGGGTTCTTCAATTGATGTTGTCTTTATTTATGGATTTGGGATAAGTTGCATATAGGTTTGATTTGGTGTTTGAATCATGAAGAATATTCATTATTATCTATTATATTTATTTTCTCAATTTTGATGTAATGTTGAGTTTACTTTCTTGTGGGTTTGGTGGATCCATGTCATGTTGGTTTATGATTTATGAGTTGTGTAGTTTTGTTGGTCACAAATACCCTAGTTGTATAGATAACTCAAATATGCATTGTTTATACCAATGGATCTTTATAGTGAAAATGGTGTCTTGTTGCAATGAGGTTTGGTACAAACTTAGATTATTCAAATTCCATGGTTTTGTAGAGTCTATTGGTCCTTTAGCCATCATGATGCATTGGTAGAGTGTAAAAGTAAGAAATTTCAAGATAGATGGATGAACTACATGTGATTTAAGTTGAAATGATATGGGATGATCATGACATTCCTGTAAGAGTAGTGTGAGTCATTTTTTTAGTGTAAATTTCTTATAAATTGTAACAACTATCTTCTTTTGGAGACCATGGTTGTACTTTTCCATTTGGGAGCTCTTGACGTTGTAGTTAAGTTATTTGATTATGTGAAGGCCATATATTTAATATTAAATTAGGATATGTCTATCACGATGCTATGGGTAGCTCCACATTACTTCCAATGGGAGCTTTGATAGTGATGCAAATTTTTCCAAGTAGGACTCCAAATCTTTCTTTTATGTGTACTCTTGACATGACATGGATGCTCTTGAGGGAAAACTATGTTCATTGGAGTGTATGATCTTCTTGGAGGAGATTTTAGATGATGTTGTCATGACATGTTCATGTAGTCAGAGAATGATCCCATAATAGTGTGCCCCACTTTTTGGCCAAAGTAGGACATTGAAATAAAAAAAATCACTTTATGATAGCAATAGCAACCAAACCATTAAGAATTTGAAGATGACGTGAACTAGTGATTTTTTATATTTTTTCTATGGATTATAAAAATTTTTTCTTTTAAAAAAAGGGAAATAACTTGAAATTTTTTTATGTAACTTTTAATAACTTATTTTTTTTATAGCTACCAATAATTTTAAAAATTGATGTTACTTTAGTAGAGAATAACTTTATTTTTAGAAAGGATAAAATTGTAAATTTTTAAATTTAGATTTGTAACACCAAAATATCTAGTGCACAATTATTTTTTCATAAATTTTTGTTGCATAGTTTTTTTATAAACTTTTGAAGTGAGATTAACTATAATTCAGACATAGGTTACTTTGGTAATGTATAATTTTTTTGTATTAATCCGAATTAACTTTAAAAAAAAAAAAAGAACATTAATATCGAGCGCACATATATTTTGTATTTTTTATATCTGTTTTACTATTTTTCCATGTGTGTGGAAAAGGGATCTTCACAATGATTGAACAACCTATCTTCACTAGAAAATAGAAAATAAATATAATTTTATTAAATTAAGTATATTCAATATTATACTCATGAAAACTTACTTCAAGTGCTATAAACTTACCAAATTATCATGTCATATTCATTCCAATTGGTGGTCCAACCTAAGGTTGGAAACAACTTTTTTTGAAGAAAATTTAAGGCATAAGGTGGAAAGGTCACTTTTAGGGCCTTCATTCTAAGGTATTAAAGGATCTTCATTTGAATGTGTTCAGTTTCCACATTTTATTTTGAAAAAAACATTTGAACAAAGGTAATTTCCATAAATGGAAAGAAAGGCCTTTGTTTGAAGGTTCTTTTTTCATTTATGGAAATTACCTTTGGTTGAAGGTTTTACACATTTGAATGAAGGTACCTTTGTTCTAACAATTACCTTTAAATGAAGGTGTTTTTCATTGTTCACCTCCATCCCAATTAAAAAGTGTGTGGCACATAATTAGGACTCACTATTGTGAGTTCACTTGAGAGCTTTGATATTTATTTGGTTCATTCTCTTAGTATTTTGGTATTGAGTACATTGTTTGCTTTGGAGCTTCATGATAGTGTGGTGTCACATTTTAATTTTTAGCAAGTATTGATGAGTTGTATGTGCTCATGGATACTTGGATATTGAGGTGAGGTCACAATTCTCTTGAGGTTAGAGACATTTTTTATTTGATGAGTGTTCAGTAAGAAGACCAACAAGCCTTCACCTAGGGTACTAGAGATGGACATATCTTTAGCATGGGCTTGTTAAGGAGATCTTTCTTGGATCACTATGGGAAGCCACTTCATATTTATTGTTATAAAAAGATAATGAAGTATAAAAATATTAATTGATTAACTCCACACAAACTCAACTCTAACATGAAGTGAAATAAATTTTTGAGATACATAATTGACCATACAAAGAAACATACAAATTAAGCCATGTCATTTTTCCAACACTAACATGTGCTTAAGCTATGATAAGTAAGATATTATTCTAAACTTCCAAATAGAAAAGCTATCAAAATCTAACTAGATCCCATTGTCAAACATAAAATAAAAAAATTAAACCTCTCAAACTGAAGGAAGACCAAATAAAATAACCATTCCTAAAATAAGGGAATATTTCCAAATCTACTAATCATCTCTTGTACTCTTCATAACACACTATCCTCAAAACTAACACTGTAGCTCAACATAGAAACATAAGGAGGTAATAAGAAACATAAGCATGTATCCACTTTTGAAAATAAGTCCTTAGAATTTGATAGATTTTCAAATTTTATTCCTAATGTTTCACTCATGCCCTGCCTTATGTCGCTGGTCTTTCATGGTGTTAAAAATTTCTAAGGGCTAGGGTTTTAGCTTTGTCTTCATGTTAAATCCTTGTGTTTACCTTATGCCTTGGTCGAGATCTATTTCGTTGTTACCTTTTTGGAAGGGTTTTAAAACATCTTATGTCCCATTGTTCTGTCTAAGGCTTGGGTATCTTTGGTCTTAATCTTTATTTCCTCTACGGGTTTTATTTTCCTAAGTCTTGCTTGGCCCTAGTTTCATCATTTAAAAAACAACTTATATCATTTACCATCCACCTAGTAAAGTTGCCTAGTCCCTTGAATGAATGTTTTATTTTACAGAAGGGATCAAATTTGCGTTGCCATTTATCAAATTTCCTTCAAGATCAACGGTTGCCCACCATCTTGCGATCACAAATTGCAAGATTGTGATATCACGGGCGGGCAACATGTGTTCCATCTGGGGAAACAAGTTTACACGACTGTTGATCAATTGTCCTTTGATCTGAGCTATTCCCTGCCATCCCACGATGGTGTTTTCGTTGATTGTGAAATCGTGGGCGAGTGCCACATGGACTTCCTTGGTGAGGCCAATGGAGATAAGTTTGTGTGTCATCGATCAATTTTCATCAGAAATCAATAGTTTCCCACCATCGCATGATCCAAAATTGCAAGATCACTAAATCATGAGCGGATACCACATGTCTCATTGGATGAAGTTGAAAGAATAAACGAAATATTGGCCAGCCTTAATACATTAAAATGTGGGTTACTAAAGTGCTTGTGAGATGCACGTGCTTCAAATCGGCAGAGATATTATGATCTCACCAGAAAAGTTGTTTGATGGTTAATGATAAAGATGGAAACCATGTTGAAGGAGCAAGATTACCGATAACTAAGATCAACGGTTGTCCGCCATCTCATGATGGTGCTTTGTAGGATTGCGATATCACGAGAAACTGCCATGTGGATTTACTTCGTGACGTATAATATCGTGGGCCACTTGTTGTCACATTGTCAATTGTTTCAACATGTTTTAAAGGTAGCCATTAGATGATTTGATTGAATTGAAGGATAGATGGCTAGAATTTAAATTTGCATCAAATATTTCCACCGACTGATGATGATCGGTGGCGGTCATGATGTTGAATTCTTGAGACTTATTGTAAAAAAAAATTAATATCACCAAGTGCTTCATTCAGTTGGTAACATGTGTACTCTCTAGCTCAATGCTTGTTTGCTCCTTCATTCTCTATAAGAAGGATTTCAAGGTCAGAAGTACAGGTTAGCAAGTTAGACAATTTTTGGTCGAGTCTAGGTGAAGTTGCAGAGCATATTGTAAAGATAGATGATTTTAGAGAGAATACAATTTAGGTTCAGCGTCAGTCTGTAATAAGTTTTGAATTCATGAGGATTTAATGTTGTATAATAGTTCTAGCATTTGAGTTAAAATGATAAATTAAAGCTCATGTCTCTCCATTGTACATGCATATCTAAACTTTGAATAAAATAACTAAGGGTTGTTTCATTCATCTCACTGTTGTGGTGTGTATGATCCTTATTTTAGCTTTAATTCAAGGAATTAATTAAAATGCTTGAATGGGATTGTAGGTGGGTATGTTCTGTATAGGGATTTGGTAAGTAGTATTGGGTTAGAATGCATATTGATGAGATTGTAATGCAATGTTATCAGAGATTTCATATGTTATGTGTTAAATCTATCATATACCTTTAGATGCTTGTGAATTTGACTCCCCAATGAATATATGGCATTGATCTAAGTTGTGCTTATTAGTATAATTTAGTATTTGTTTGTCTTTTCCTAGAGCTTGCTAAAAATTGCAAATTAATGACAAATTATATTATGGATTGTGTTGTAATTATCTCATGCTCCAAATAGTTGATATTACTGATAAACAACCAATTTATTTTAGTATTATCCTATTATGTTGAGCTAGTAAGTGAGATTATCTGTTATTATTAATGTTGTTTATAATATTGGTGCAGAGGTTGTAAACTCATTAAGGGATCACCCTTTCGGGTCTTGTAGAGCCTAAAGTGTAGGAGGCATTTTAAAGTTCTCGTAAGTTGGTCTAGGTCCTTCGAGCTGTCCCTAATTGGAATTGGCATTTCCATAGGTAGATTAGAAGACCAACCTAGTTACATAATTCTAGTAAAAGACCAACAAAATGGCAACTCTACTGGGGACATAATTTGCATATTCCTTGTCAGTGTGTCAGTTGTCCATTTTGCATAGAGTTTTTCATAGTGTTTCTATGATATGAAGGTTGAGCCTCTAGTTTTGTGTTAGGTTTGTCCACTTCTTTTGTTTTCATAGGAATTCAGTTGTCAGTACGAAGTTCCAAAGGTTTTCATATTCTACCACATACCTTGAGGTATTTGGTATTCCCAAGTTAATTGGGTGGCGACTCTGAAGTCTTTGCAAAAATGTGCATTTTATTTTGAAAGGTTTATTATAAGTGGAAAGAACTCTTGGATTAGTACGAAGAATGAAGAACACTAGGTCATTCATGAAGAATCATCTGGAATAGAAATTGGAAGGTGAACTTCCCAAAATAAGGAAGAAGGATTGGATAAAGAAAGGACTAGAATCCAGTAATGATGCTCTCGCATCATAGAACCCTGTACACCAAGGCACAACTCAGCCTTTACACCCTATCCCTAATTTTTTTGAAGAGGTGTCTACAAGTTCAGATTTAGATAGTTGTGGATTTTTTGATGCATTGTTTAGTACACCAGTTCAAGAAGATGTGACATGTCAAAATAAAGGTCTTGTTAGTGTCAAATATGTTGAAAGGAGAAGGGGCAGGAGTAGAATTCGAATCCATCACAGAGAATGCATCGGTGATGTGCCTCCTCCTCCTGCTAAAAATGATGTAAACCCTTTATTGTTTGAACATGTACTGGAAGAGGTCAATCTAATAGACCTAAGTGATACATCAAGTTTTGATATGACTTTACTTGATCCTGATGATGTTTTTGGAAACATCAATTCTTTGAGGCAGGAAATCCAAAAGCAAGCCGAGCTCAGGGTGAAAAGAGAAAAGGATAGGGAAACAAACTTGAGGGATGTTGTGATTGAAAGGGATAGGTTGTTGAGACAGTTGGAAACAATGAAGCTGTTAAACAAAGAAGAACCTAAAGTAGGTGTTGAGGACCTAGTTGTATGGAGGGTTGTTAATAAGGAAATGAAGCATGTGTCTAAAGAAATCCCAGTAGGCCACACTAATGCTCAATCCAAACTTTCTGACCTAAAGCCCTCAAATCATGTTAAGTCTCAACCAAGTAATATAAACCCTAAGCTTCCCTTGGACAAAGGAAAGCAAAAGGTTGAGGGGATTAAAATAAATGAGAAAGTGACTCGCCATTCCACTCAACAAGATCTCCAACTACATGTGTCATTTCAAATGGAATTTTCCTTAGAAAAGGCTAAAAGGGAGAGTGAGGCCTTGGTAGAAGAGTTGGAGAGAACAAAAATTGAGGTTGCAAATGCATAAATGAAGAGGAAAATCAGTTTCCTAAAAGTAACAAGTAAAAATGAGGTTGCACAAGCTACAACCTCCTCAAATCATCAGGGTGTCTTAAATTATAATCTTAAGATTACTCCAAATCCCTCCACAAATAATTTTGACCCAAAGATTCATGCAACTGGGTTTGTAAATCCAAATCAGGATGGTCATAGAGTACAAGGTGTAGGGTCTGGTGTTGATCCTAAGATGAATGAAGGATTTTTTCAATGATGACCTATACAGTTGGAAAGATATAGGCCCTTATTCTTTGATGGTATCCCTAGTTATCCAAATCCCATCCTTGCTGACTTAAGAGAAAAGATGAGTAAGTTTTCCAACAATAATGTTGTGACAACAGAGGAACACTTAAAAGCTTTCATGGACATGTTAAATGATTATGAGGTAGAACATGAAGATGCTGTAATGAAACTGTTTGTACAATCTCTAGTAGAAGATGCAAGGGATTGGTATAGAGGTCTACCTAATGCTAGTATTGGTTCATTGGAGGAGTTTGAAAAGTGTTTCAAGGAGTAGTATGGTGATAAAACTAATGCAATTTTCATGCTGAATGAGTTTCATAACATCAAGAAGTCATTGAATGAGCCCATGACCTGGAGTTTAACTTAAGATTTAAAAAAGAAATGTATAAGTTGTTTCAGGTTTTGAGGCTTGATGAAAATGTTTGTTTAACTACATATTTCAATTCTTTTGATGCTAAAATGGCATATCTCCTTAGAGATAAAGACCCTCAGACTATGAGGGATGCATTTAGAGTGGCTATAAACATTGAAAGTAACATAAGAGCTTTTGGGAAATGTGGTAGGAGAGAAGAACCTACACTTTTAAAAAATTGCAAGAGTGAGACTGAGAAGGTTTCAGTTGCCAAGCCTAAAGATGATGAAAAGTGGGAAAGGGTTTATAGCTCCTTGAAAGACATAAATTTTTTTTTTGCTAAGAAAGAGAAGGGTATGGGAAATGAAAGGGAATCCTATAATAAAAATGATAGGCAACCTAGATTGCAAAATTATCCTTACAATACAAATTGGAAAGATGGAAAACCAATCTTGCCTAGCCAGAAACCTAAAAATGATCAGCATATGCTAGACCCCTTGCAGAAACATTCAGTGAATCTAGTAGCAGATAGACCATGGTGTGAAGTGTGTGAACATCCACATGATCAAAATTACTATTGTGTTGCTCAATTACTTGTTGCTGAGGAAGTAGAAGAAGATGTTCATCATCAAACATCGGAATATGAGTAGGATGATGTGAATGTTTGTATGGCTAGATCATACATTAATGAGGCAAAATATTCCTCTGATGATGGAATATAGGAAGTTGATGTGCTAAATCAGAGGCAAAGAATTGAGGTTTACCATCAACAGGTCTTTTCTGATGAGGAATGTGATTTTGATCCTAATGCTTGCAATATGGAATAGGCTGAAGATTCAGTGTCCTTAAGGAGACTGTTAGAAGAAGATATTGCAAGATTGACTGAAAAAATGGCTACTCAAATGAGAAGTTCACTTCAATTAAGAAATAGAACTGTGGGTGGTGAGCAGGGTAAACCTACTGGCTTGTTTATTAAAGAGAAAAAGGATAAAAAAAAGGTGTGAAGTTTGATAATAAAAAGGATGATGTGAAATTCAAAGAAGCTAAGAATGATAAGGTCTGGAAAAAAAGGAATGAAACCCCAAAGCTTCAACAAGATGTGACTTCATCATCGGTGAAGACCAAGGTGATTAGAAAGGTAGCTGAACCTGTTGCAGAGGATAAGAAGCAAGAGAAGCTGGAAGGAAGTAATCAACTAGAGAAAAAGGAAAATGATGAAGGTATGATGTCTAATTTGCCTAAGTATACACCTATAGATATGTTTCATGTACTTTCTCAAGTTAAGGTAACTGTACCTTTGCTAGAAATGATGAGAATAAATGAACACACAGAAAAGACAATAGCCTTGATTACAGATGTTGTTGCTAATAAGACTAAACATTAAAGTGGTAAAGAAGCAAAGGAAAAAGAGAAAGAAAAGGAAGTGGAGGGAATTGTGTCACAAATTCCCTCTGTGTATTTAGGAAATTCTATTAACATGTTCCTTGAAAACATAAACCCTTCTTTCTTAAGTGTGGATATAAATGGAAAGACTTTAAGGAATTGTATGATAGATTCGGGGGCATCAAATAATGTTATGCTAGTCAAAATAATGGAGGCAATGGGATTGGTAGTAGATACTACTCAAGGTAAATGTTATGCTATGGACTCAAGAGAAGTGCTAGTTATTGAAACTATTAGAGCATTGCCTTATAAATTGACTTAGTACCCTGACAAGGACCTAGTCATGACTTTATTATTTGTAGACATCCCACCTCATTTTGGAATGCTTTTGTCAAGAAAATGGAGTGCATCAATGGGGGGTAATATGCAATGTGATTTGTCATTTGCTACTTTCTCCATTGATGGTACAGATGTCAAAATTGAAAGATAATCAAAAGTACCTCATATGATTGAGCATGACCCAATTGAGAATATGATATGTTTTATTGACAATGGTATAGATGAATTCAGGGTTGAGGAACTTCCTAGCAATTGTGATAAGCCTACTGCATTGATTGATACAAAAATAAAACAATTGTTAGAATCTGATGACTTGTGGATTATGTATTTTGATGGTGCAAGTTCAAATAAAGGTTTTGGCACAGGTGTCCTCTTATGATCACCAAGTGGAAAGACATTCAGGTTCTCTTTCACTCTATTATTTGAATGCATAAATAATGTGGCGAAGTATGAAGCTTTGTTATTGGGGTTGAGATTGGCTGAAAAACATGGGATCAAGAAGCTCAAAGTAATTGGGGATTTCAAGCTTGTGGTTTCTCAAGTTAGATCCAAGTATGTATCAAAGAACAAGAGGTTGAAATAGTATAGGAATGTTGTTTGGGATGAATTGGAGAGCTTTGATGCATTTGGAATAGGATGGATGGAGAGAGGTCAAAACAAAGTGGCAGACTTATTAGCCAACATTGCATTAAAACCAGATGATATGACTTATGCTAGAATTTCAAAGGTTGAGGTGCAAACCAGGCCATCTGTCCTTGATAATATAAAAAATTGGAAATTTTTTGATAATGATGATGATATATTAAGGTTTTTGAATTGTGTGGGAGAGTATGAAAATCAAGAAATTGACTTTGGAGCTTTTATTGAAAATGTTGAGGGTAAGGATACTATACATGGAAATGAGGTCATTCAGTTAAAAACAAAAATAATTCCCAAGGGTCTAGTTGTACTAGAAAGAGTGTTTGATAATCAAGATAAGAAAAAGGATAATCATACTGTTTCTCATCCTGATGACTTGGAGGAGATACATTTTGGAACAAAAGCATCCCCAAAGAATGTGTATATTGGAAAGAAACTGTCACCGAAAATGAGAAAGATGCTAATTAATTTATTAAGGAAGTTTAGGCATGTATTTGCATGGTCCTATGATGACCTTAAGGCATACAAAGAGGATCTTTTCCAACATGAGATTCCTTTGCATGATGATGCCAAGCCATTTAGACAAAAGCAAAGGCCTATTAATCCCACCTTGGACCCCAAAATGCAAGAAGAATTAATGAAACTAAGGGATGGAGGGATCATCAAGCCGATTAGACATTCATCCTAGGTATCAAACTTAGTACCAGTAAGGAAGAAAAATGGAGATATTAGGCTATGTGTAGATTTCAAAAAGTTGAATGTGTCTTCATTGAAGGACAATTATCCATTACCCAATATGGAAGCCATGTTGCAAAAAGTGATAGGTTGTGAATTAATGTCTATGATGGATGGTTTCTCTGGTTATAATCAGCTCATGGTCAAAGAGTCTATACAGTTTAAGATGACTTTCACTATGCCATGGGGAACATATGTTTATGTAAGAATGATGTTTGGTCTAACAAATGTAGGGGCTACTTTTCAGAGAGCCATGGATGTGGCATTTATAGATTTCATTAACTTGTTTTTGGTAATCTACCAAGATGATTTGACAACATATTCTAAAAAGGAAGAGGATCATTGTGAGCATTTGGAGAAGATATTCATTAGAGCCTTGGAGTATGGCATTTCTTTGAATCCAAAGAAATGTGTGTTTGGAGTACTAGAAGGAAAACTATTAGGACATATAGTTTCCAAGGATGGAGTAAAAATTGATCCAGAGAGGGTAATTGCAATTGATAAAGTTTCACAACCTTGAAATGTCAAAGGAATACAATCTTTCTTTGGACAAATAAACTTATTAAGGAGGTTTGTGACAAATTTTGTTGAGATAGTTCACCCTATTTCCAAAATTCTCAAGGAGGGAGCCAAAGTTGAATGGGATGAGGAGCCTGTGTAGGCCTTCCAAGCCATTAAGCAAGCAATAAAGGAGGCTCCTATGTTAAGAACCCCTAATTTTTCCAAACCTTTACAGATTTTCTCATTTGCTTCATTCCACACAATTGTAGTTGTGTTATTATAAAAGAATGCAGAACATTTTGAACAACCTATAGCCTTTTTTAGTAAATCTCTACAGGCCGCAGAACTTAAGTATAATATAATAAAAAACAAGCATATGCACTGGTAAAAGCAGTAAAATATTTTAGGCCTTATTTGATGGGAGCTATTGTAAGTGCATATGTGCCTAGTGTAACTATTAAGGACATTTTTGCATAACAAGAAGTGTTAGGAAGAAGGTGTAGGTGGATAAATAGGATCAAAAAATTTAATAATGAGGTCTAGATTACTAAATTGGTAAGAGGACATGGATTGGCCAAGCTCATGGCCCAACGTAATCTGGCAGAAAATTAGATAAATTTTCTAGAAGATGAAAATAGATCACATATATGTGATATGGAGCATTCTGAGTGGTATAGAAATGTGATATATTATTTGTACAAAATGAAATTTCCAAAAAAATTAAGTGAAAATGAGAAAATGACATTGAAGTTACATGCTATCAAATATGTTATCATAGATGGAAAGCTCTAGTGGAGAAATGGAGAAGGTTTCATGCTAAAATGTGTTGACCAAGATCAAGCAAAAGGACTTCTGAGTGAGATGCATGGTGGAGTTTGTGGAGGACATTATATGGCTAAAACAACTACACCTAAGATAATGAGGGTTGGATTTTGGTGGCCTACAATTTTTAAGGATGCACACCAACTAGTGAAGCCATGTGATGCTTGTCAACGTTTCTCTGGTAAGTTAAAGTTTTCTAGTAACTTGCCTCTAAAACCAGTTATAGTAGAAGCTCCATTTCAGTAGTGGGGTATTGATTTTGTAGGAGAGATAGCATGTAAATCTAGTGAAGGTCACTTATGGATATTGGAGGCCACTGATTATTTCACCAAATGAGTTGAAGCAATTCCAACAAAGAAAGCCACTAGTAAAGTAGTAATTGATTTCCTGATAAACAATATACTAACTAGATTTGGATGTCCAGAAAGGATTGTATCAGATAATGTAGTGTGTTTTAGATATGAGGAATACATAGAATTTTGTGAGAAGCATGGTATCCATATTTCTTATTCATCACCATATCACCCATAGGGAAATGGACAAGAAAAATAAAGCAATAAAAGCCTGATGAAGATTATTAAAAGAATCTTGGATCAAAATAAAGGCTTGAGATTCTAAGCTGAGATTAGCAATCTGGGCAGATAGGGTAACTATGAAGAAGGCAATAGGTTGTGCCCCATTTGACTTGGTTTATGGGATAAATGCTAGGTTTCCCCAAAATAATTTAATGTAAATGTATAAGTTTGTTCAGATGTATGATAATGAAATTGATGATGAGATGTAATTGAAAGTGGAAGCTCTTATAGAATTAGATGAAAGCAGGAGGGAAGCTCAGAAAAGAAATGCAAAGTTGCAGTTGCAAGTAAGGAATTTGTATGACAAGAGGATAACTACAAGGAGTTTCAAAGATGGAGATTTTGTTTTAATGTGGAATGCTAGATTAGAGGATAAAGGGAAGCATGGGAAATTTGATGCAATTTGATTGTATCCATTTTTGATTAATGGTAAGTGGGGTGAAGATTCTTACTTCCTCCAAGATATGACAAGGGACATTCTTGAATTTCCAGTTCATGGACATTTCTTGAAGTTATACTTCACTTGAAGTATTCTTTTCCATGAACAGTAGCTTAGGTTTGTATATTTTGTATATGTCATGTACATAATTAGGGTTGTTTTTTTCTAAACAATCCAATTTTTGGTCGGCTTTGTATCTTGGTCTGCTCCACCTGAGATTTTGAATTCTTGCTTCATTCTAGTAGAATAAGCATCCCCAACTAGAGCCACTGATAGAGCTTCAAATTTTGTTCCTAATGTTTCACTCATGCCCTACCTTATGTCACTAGTCTTTCATGGTGTTAAAAATTTCTAAGGGTTGGGGTTTTAGCTTTGTCTTCATGTTAAACCCTTGTGTTTACCTTATGCCTTGGTCGGGATATATTTCACTGTTACTTTTTTGGAAGGGTTTTAAAACATCTTATGTCCCATTGTTCCATCTAAGGCTGGGTCCCTTTGGTCTTACTTTTATTTCCTTTGTAGGTTTTATTTCCCTAAGTCTTGCTTGGCCCTGGTTTCATTGTTTAATAAAAAACTTGTCATTTACCATCCACCTAGTAAAGTCCCCTAGTCCCTTGAATGAATGTTTTATTTTACAAAAGGGATTGAATTCACGCTATTGTTGATCAAATTACCTTCAAGATCAACGGTTGCCTGCCATCCTGCGATTGGAAATTGCAGGATTGCGATATCGCGAGTAGGCGATAAGTGTCCCATATGGGGGAACAAATTTACATGACCATTGATCAATTTTCCTTTGATCTGAGCCATTTCACACCATCTCGTGATGGTGTTTTGGTTGATTGTGAAATCATAGGTGGGCACCATGTGGACTTCCTTGGTGAGGCCGATGGAGATAAGTTTGTGTGCCATTGATCAATTTTCATCAGAAATCAATGGTTGTTCACCATTGTGTGATCCAAAATTGCAAGATTGTGAAATCATAGGTAGATGCCATGTTTCTCATCTGATGAAGCCGAAAGAATAAAAAAAATACTAGCTGGCCTTAATACATTAAAAGGCAGGTTACTAAAGTGCTTGTGAGATGCATGTGCTTCAAATTGACAGAGATGTTATGATCTCACTAGAAAATTTTCTCGATGGTTAATGATAAAGATGGCGACCATGTTGAAGGAGCGAGATCACCGATAACTAAGATCAATGGTTGTCCTCCATCCTGCGATGGTGCTTTGTATGATTGCAATATCACGGGCAACTACCACATGGATTTCCTTCGTGATGTATGATATCGTGGGCCCCTTGTCACATTGTCGATTGTTTTAGCCTATTTTGAAGGTAGCCATTAGATAATTTGATCAAACTGAATGATCGACGACTAGAATTTAAATTTGCATCAAATATTTCCACCGACTAATGATGATCGGTGGCGTTCATGGTGTCGAATTCTTGAGACTTATTGTAACAGATTTTTGAATATCACCAAGTGCTTCATTCAGCTAGTGACATGTGTACTCATTGGCCTAATTCTTGTTTGCTCCTTCATTCTCTATAAGAAGGATTTCAAGGCCAGAAGTACAGGTTAGCAAGTTAGACAAGTTTTGGTCAAGTCTAGGTGAAGTTGTAGAGCACATTGTAAAGACAGATGATTTTGGAGATAATACAATTTCAGTTCAGCATCAGTCTGTAATAAGTTTTGAATTCATGAGGATTTAATTTTTTATAATAGTAATAACATTTGAGTTAAAATGATAAATTCAATCTCACGTCTCTCCATTGTACATGCATATCTGAACTTTGAATAAAATAACTAAGGGTTGTTTCATTCATCTCACTATTGTGGTGTGTATGATCCTTATTTTAGCTTTAATTCAAGGAATTAATTAAAATGCTTGAATGGGATTGTAGGTGGGTATGTTCTATATAGGGATTCGGTAAGTAGTATTGGGTTATAATGCATACTTATGAGATTGTAATGCAATGTTATCAGGGATTTCATATGTTATGTGTTAAATCTATCATATACCTTTAGATGCTTGTGAATTTGACTCCCCAATGAATATATGGCACTGATCTAAGTTGTGCTTATTAGTATAATTTAGTATTTGTTTGTCTTTTCCTAGAGCTTGCTACAAATTTCAAATCAATGACAAATTATATTATGGATTGTGTTGTAATTATCTCATGCTCCAAATATTTGATATTACTGATAAATAACCAATTTATTTCAGTATTATCCTATTATGTTGAGCTATTAAGTGAGATTATATGTTATTGTTAATGTTGTTTATAATATTGGTGCAGAGGTTGTAAAATCATTAAGGGATCACCCTCCTGGGTCTTGCAGAGCCTGAAGTGTAGGAGGCATTTAAAACTCCTTGTAAGTTGGTCCAGGTCCTTCGAGCTACCCTTAATTGGAATTGGTATTTCCATAGGTAGATTAGAAGACCAACCTGGTTACATAATTGTAGTAAAAGACCACTAATAGAATTAATATCCATAGATCAAAAATCAAAACACATGAGAGAAGCATACACAAAGAAATAATGCATATAAAAAAACTAGGTGGAAAATACCTATCATTCACCACTAAGTAGATTAGGAGTGGAGTATGAGATTGTTATGCCTCTTAAGTACAATATCCTCAATGATACCATGTTGAACTCACATCCAACTCTTTAGGTATAGAATTATAAATATTTCTACTAAAAATAAGTCAAAAGACTCACCATTCTAACAACCAATCTCCAAAATCTAGAGATCTAACCTCATCCAAATTTAATATAGGTACATATTGATCATCTCATGCCAACTAGAATCCAATTGTAACACTATAGTAACCAAATATCACCAAAAAAATTGAGCACAACACTCATCTAGTAGATTACAACAAACCATTGCTAAAGGTCCCACTATATTTAGAAAATAATATAAGAACTTACTGTGATATCTATAAGAGAGGGGGACCACCACATGCAAGACCCCGGGTTAGAAAGGGTCAAGATGGGAGAGGCTGCCCTAACTTACCTCAACTAAGTGTAATGTTTAGGAAATGGGAGGAGAGAGTAAGAAGGACCATGGGGTCTCTTAGTTACTCCGCAGACCTGAAATAGAAGAAAAGGCTAGGCGAGTTGGTTTCTAGATCTAACACTACCTCCCAAAAATCTCTTTGCCCGAGGAAAAAAGCATGATCTCTAGAAATTAGCGCGGTGCATTGACATTTCAAAATTTTGTTGTCATCTTTATGACCAACCAACAATAAAGATGCGGTCAAGCCAAAAAAACTAGCTAATGACCTAGCTAACTAATGAAAGGGACAAAATGATGAAACTAGATAAATTAAATACTCTCTAATATTATAAAGAAAATATGCATGAGTGACAAAAATAAGGAGAATCTCACCAAGGAACTTGTTTTCCAGTTGGTTCTTCGAGAAGCACACACACCTACATACAAAAAGAGGGAAAATGGTGGGTGGCTGTATAGGGGCCTGCCTCATTCAAACCCCCATTTAGGTGTTTCCACCTCCACAAATATCCAAGGAAATGAGATAAAGAGAATAATATAGTGAAGAGAAAATAAGCACTACAAAATAGTGTTATGCTACTCGACCAAGTGATAGAGGAGAGGAGAGGGAAGATTACCACCTCCACCAAGAGCACTCAAGGATGATTTGGGGAGAAATGAGAGTACTCGAGCATCTATTACAATGGCGTGGTCCCAAACATGCTCTACTGAAGTGATCAAGTGTTTCTTTGTTGCCATGGAATGCTTAGAATGTTGCTAGAAGTGTTGGATTGAATGCTTGAAGTGGTCAAGAGTAAGCTCAATTCTTGGAAGAAGATGTGTAGAAGTTGGAATGCAAGTTGGAAGAATGAATATGTAGAAATAATGGAGAAAAATGGCCATATTCAGTTTGGTTGGCCAAAGGGGCCTTTACAACTTCACCTCCAATGAGAAGAGTAAGTCCTCTATAGGTTCAATCGTAGGAATTTGCCAGGGACATAAGCGTGCTGAGTGGATGCCTATGTGCCACACAGG
Source organism: Sequoia sempervirens (assembly GCA_007258455.2). Taxonomy (NCBI): domain Eukaryota; kingdom Viridiplantae; phylum Streptophyta; class Pinopsida; order Cupressales; family Cupressaceae; genus Sequoia; species Sequoia sempervirens. The sequence goes on from VDFB02193702.1 coordinate 267,081, forward strand.
AATCCCCAACAAAAATGCCTCCACTGATGCTCAAAATAGGTGCCAAGTGGGATGCAAGTAGCGGGCTTAGGTGGAATTAAGCCTCTAAACTTAGTTTTCTAAGGTTGGTAAAGGAAAAAAGGGGGAATTTGCATAAGGGGTGCAAATTCACTCCTATACATTTTTCCCCCACTTTAGTGAGCATGAATACTAATGAGTGCTTGGTAAAGTAGATCAAGAAGAGTGTAAGGTTAGAAATGTATACCTAAACCATCGAGGAAGTAGTGCTTGGTCTAGTGTACTTGAAGGTTAGGGAAAGCGAGGGGCTCCATCTAGCTACTTGGAACTATGAAGTTGAAGAAGAAAAGCACCTTATAGGTTCTCGGTCCTATAAGGAGGGTGTCCCCCAAAAAATCTAGCATGGAGGAAACCCAAAGGAAGGGCCCCATAGGCTCTCAGTACCATAGGGAAGGTATTCTCCATGAACTCAAGCATGGAGAATACTGAAAGAAGTGCCCTATAGGATCTTAGTCCTATAGGGAAGGTATTCTCCATGAACTCAAGCATGAAGAATACCAAAAGAAGTTCCCTATAGGCTCTCAATCCCATTGGGAAGGTATTCCCCATGAACTCAAGCATGGAGAATACCAAAAGAAGTGCCCCATAGGCTCTCAGTCCCATAGGGAAGGTATTCTCCACAAACTCAAGCGTGAGGAATAGCCAAAGATGTGCCCCACAGGCTCTTAGTCCTACAAGGGAGCCACCCCCAATATCTCTTCCATGGAGGAATCTCAAAGAAAAAAACCCTACAATTTCTCTGTCCTATAGGGAGGTATCCCCCAATATCTCTCACATGGAGGAAACTCAAGAAAGTGGACTCCATAGAGTTAGGAAGTCACCACATAGGCAAGCAAGTGGACAGTTGCACATGTTGTTGATAGTACATTCAAAAGAGGTCCCTTGGGACCCATTTTGAATAGGGGGTCCACTCAAGGGACACACAGTCTAAAAGTAAATATTCTTCTTCTTGAATCAATCCTTCATCAAGGAATCCTTCTGAAAGATGTTCACTTCAAGGAATTCGAAAAGAAGAATATGCCCCCATGCGTGGGGAAGGTCTTCAAGTCCTTTCTTTATGAACCCATGATTAAGGAAACATGTTCCGTTAGGGTTCCAAGTTGAGAATGTGATTTTAAATGAAGGTTTGTGAGGATTTTTGAGAAAAGATCCATTGTCAACGAATGAATTTTTTGAAAAACTAAAATGTTAAAGAGATGACATCACACATGAAAGGGACAACTCAAGCAAAGAAGAGAGACAGATAAAGAGAAAGAAACAAGAGAAATAAAAACACAGGATACAAGGGGGTTCTCCTTTATCGAGGCCAAATCTGTCCAAGCTCATATAATAATAGGTAACCACAATGCAAGGAAAAAGATCATCAATCCCCAACCAGGTCAGGAAGAATGCATGGAAAACAAAGTAAAAATAAAAAATTGGGTCAACATGGAAGGGAAGCCTAAATGCCCCCAACACTTTGCATCATCCCTAACTTAATCAAAAGTCAAGCACATACATGGAAGAATGATGATACAAATAGAATAAAGTTTACGGCACAAAAAATCATGCCTATATCCAAGCACCAATAGGGGTGACAAGGGTCATCTAGGCACACATAGCACGAGCATGGGGGAACACATCACAAAATACACACACACACAAGATCAAGAAAGGGGGCCTCCTCCTAACACTAATCAACCAAGAGATCATTTGCTTGCAATCTAAATCCTCATAAGGGGAAGGAGGATGAGCTTGCAAAGGTGGGATGTTAAGAGGAGGAGCATTTGGTCCTCCCTCAACAAGGGCCAAGGAAGAGGGCCCCTCAAGGTCCTCTCCATTGATCTCTTATGGAGTAAAAGTCAGTGATTTTGCAAGGATCGCTAACAGGGCTAGAACCTCATCCATAGAGTTAAACATGCACCCCACATGAGTGCCATGCCTTACTTCAGTGGATAGGATGGGTTGCGCCTGAGGTTCACTACTAAGCTCGTTGAGTGACTCAGGAGTGGTGACGAACTCAAGAGAAGTTGGGACAAGTTTTGTCACTAGGATAGAATAGGCCAACAAAGGACCACCTTATGAAGAAGGTGGGCTCCTCTTATGTCCTTCCTCGCTAGAAGGACCACCCACCACCTCTTTCTTCATTGGAGGAGATGAACTCCCCATAGACGAAGCTAAGGGTGCAAAGGAAGAGGAAGAAAGAACCATAGTGGACAAAACTAAGGTATTAATCATGTCCATGGGCTTTGATAAGGGCTGGATATCTGGAACAAAGATTAGTAGAGGTGGCTCCATCGAAGGAGTGATGAACACTTGTACTCTCTTGGGGTTAGGTGCATTTGTAATCACAGTGGAAGCTGAAAGAAATATAGAACTAGACTGAAGAGAAGCAAAAGGAAGGGGAGAGGTAAACATTATAGGAGGCCCTGAAGCATGGGTGAGTGTTTCTTCCTCCTTTCTTTGTGAGGTAGCCTACTTGGCTAGGAGATCATTTCGTCGACGCTTGCGTTCATGTGCAAGGTGGTTTCTATAGATCTTGGAGTTAGAGGCCGAAGGTTGCAAGGGAGTAAAGGGTTCCTTCTCAACCATAGGAATGTCCACCATGATCATTTTCGGTGGAGGGATAGGTTCTCGCATAGGAGCAGGAGGAATAGGCTGATGAGCAATAGGAGGAGTTGACTCAAGAGCCTCAATAACATACCTCTTTCTACCCACTTCCTTAGGAGCAGGAGCGGTAGGAGGCCACAAATCAAATTCTCTTCTGCCATATAAATGACACCATGATCTAGGGTATTCATTAGAGAGGTTTGCAATCATAATCTCGGGCCTGTGCTAAGGAGGAATCCTCAGACTCAATGGGTAGCCACCAGGATTACTCATCTAGTACTCTTCCTAGGAGGGCAGAGAGGGCGAGGCAGTTTGGGGGAAGATTAACTTCCCTTTACCTTTATGGGAAGGAGAGGGGCCTGGCACGGACTTCTCTTTTCCTTTTGGGGAAGGGGGAGGAGTTGATGTATGCTTCTTCTTCTCTTCTTGGGAAGAGGAGGAAACTAATTGTTTTATTACAAGAAGGGTCAACTTTGGCTCCCCTTTACCCCAAGTTTTATACTTCACATAGTTCTTGTAAAATAGGTCCATTCTCAGAGGGAGCAGACCGACTAGGGAGGGCCAAAAGTGATCTCCAATGGGTATCCACCACAAGATACCAAGGGCTAATATCCGGTGTCATGTACTACTTACACGACACCTTCATGGGAAAACTTTAAACACTTGTGAATAATAGAAGCAATTCCATTTATGGAGACGAGCCAGGGTATGCCCAACTTCACTTTGAATAGATTTGATTTTGGGATAACATCAAAATTCATGTCAATAGTTCTAGGTCCAACTAGAATGGACAAAGTTATCGAGCCATAGGGTTTAAGACTCTTACCATTGTGTGTACGAATGTTAGATTTTGTTTCCTCATCTTTTTCCTTTTGCAATGAATTTAATACTAATGTTTCCTCAATAATAACATTCACATGACTTGTGGGGTCAATCAAGATACCTGTCACAATGTTACCATTGACACAAGCGAGAATGTAGAGGCAAAGGTTTGTTGTTTAAGTGTAAATCCTGTAATGTGAATGTAATTTCCAGCGAACTGGGTGTGGGTGGAACAATAGAAGTTACCATGGACATATTGACATAGGCCTTGAGTTGAGTGACAGAATCAGCGGGATCGACAATCATGTTAGCATAATGCGATGGAAACGGGTCCATGTATATCTGTTGTTCACTATTAGCTTTCACCACTGATTTGTTAGTGTTTTTTTTTATTCCCATCAAGATGAATAGTACTGTCCTTGATGTGGTCCTATATCTCATGACGCAACCACATACAACATTCGGTATCATGTCTTAATATGATGGTACTAGCAATAAGTGCTCCCATCATACCAATTAGGGTAGGGTTCCTTAATAGGCTTAGGGGTTGGTAAAGTTACAATCTTATCCTTCAACAACTTTTGTAAGATGAAAGTATAAGATTCTGAAAACTTCATACTAACTCATTTGACTACAAAATTCGATGAAATTTTTTGACGAAAGATGCATAATTTGATTTATTGTCAGGTACTTGTGGTATTTAATGTTTAATTTTCAATTTTTTAAAATTTATTGTGGCCGACATAAATAAAAATCAAATTGTGGCTAACATAAATAAAAGTGAGTTCGCCTATTTATTGCAACAATGTTTTGTTATACTTGTGAATTTTATCGAGTTGTGAAATTGCTATACTTGCGATAGTTTGTGGAGAACTACGGATGATTTTCTTGGGAAAATTAGAAAAAATTCAATAAGATATCGCCAGGTTGAGGGTAGTAATTATCTTTTTCCAAAAATAATTTTTGAAGTCAGATTTGTACTTCTAGGTTTGAAAATCATATTTTAAAGCAACATCTCATCATATTTCATTTTTAGACTTGTGCATTTTCAGAATTTCATTTCGAGATTTTGTTGTGCAAGTTCAATATTATGATTTTAGGAGTCTAACGATTGGAAATCATAGTAAAATCATAATTTAATAAGTTATGGAATTAGCATTTTAAAGTGTTTTTTGGGTTCATTAACTTCAAACTATCTTCTCTTTTGCAGGGGTGGTTGCATGCCAAATTTTTTTGGTGCAAAATATTAGAATTATTAGATTTTGTTACCTGTCTATGTTTAGAAATTATTAGAGTTTGAGTTTGATTTTTTTGAAGATCTAAATATTCAAGCTTGGTAAAGAAAAATCATGTCAGATAATATTAGTGTAGAACAAAAAGAACAAATACTTGCTAGAGTGTGGGCTAGATTGAAAAGAAAGGGCGATGGGAAATGTTATTGTCCTTGCAATAATTGCAAGGGCTTAAAGACGAGAAGACTTTTAATCACAACAGTTGAGAAACATTGTAGGCAACATGGTCACATTGAAGGGGGGCATGATTATTGTCCATTGGTAAGTTATTCATTATATGTCTTTATATTGATTGAATTTGTAAATGCTTATATCGTTTTAACATTTTATATATATATATATAAAATTACTTGATCATGATCATGGTTTATTTGTGTCGATCATTATTATAAAGGTGGTGTACCCTGGGGCATAAGATATGGATTATCATGTCCCAAAGAATGTTGTTTTGCAAGTGGAGGAACATGGAGCTATGAATATTGAAGATGATCATGTGCCAAAAAATATAGTTGAAGATGATGGTACAAATACATTGATCCATGACACATTTAGTGGTACAGCTGATCATGATGATCAAGATGACTTTGATGATGTTCATGATTTACTTGTACTTGAGAAGGAACATGAGCCCCTTTATGAAGGATCCAAAACAACTCTTCTCTTTGTTGTATTGTTGCTGGTGAACTTGAAGGTTATGAATGGTTTATCCAACATAACAATCTCACGGATGTTAAGGTATGTCATATATGTCATCTTTTTTCATCTATTTTAATTGTTGCTAGTTCATCACTAGTAAATAAAGGATGAAATATGTACAATTAATATTCTTTATATTAACAAATTATTTTTGTTGTTGTAGATATATAGGTGAATTTTTGTTACCACCATCTAATATTTTACCTCGCTCATACCAAGATTTATCTACCATTATGAAAGATATTGGAATGGAGTATCCAACAATAGATGCATGTCCCAATGATCATATTATATATCATAAACAACATGAATTTGCAACATAATGCCCAAAATGTCATATTAGTAGATATCAAACAAATCCACTAACAAAAAAGGTGTCTTGCAAGGTTCTTCGTTATAGACCCATTATTCCACATATGCAATGATTATTTAGGTGTGAAAGCTTAGCACAATTTATGGATTACCATGCACGAAATAGAAGTGGAGATGCCATTCTTTGAATTCCTGTGGATGGTTCTGCATTTAAGTACATGGAGGAAAAATGACCACACTTTAAAGAAGAACCTTGTAATGTCAGACTTTCATTAGCAATGGACAGTGTCAATCCATTTGGAGAGCTGAGATCTATTTACTCAGTGTGGCCTATTTTTGTTATCAACAATAACATTTCTCCATGGGTGTCAATAAACAGGGAGCACATAATGTTGGTAATGATTGTTCAAGGTATTTGCTTACATCAATTTTTTTTAATGTAGTAGCATCTCATTTGTCTTATTTGTTGCATAATGACTTATATTTTTTTCATTTAATAGTCATGTACATTAATTTATATATATTGCAGTAAAATGGTTCTAATAATTATGTAATGTTTATGTTCATTCAACTAGGTAAGTACCAAGTTAAAGATATGAATGTATATATCTAGCCTCTTATCGACGTGTTACTAAAGTTATGGAATGGAATCACTATGTATGACGTCTCTAGACCAATAGGAAAAATAAATTTTTAATTCCATGCAATGCTTGTATGGACAATTCATGATGCCCCAGGGCTAACACATTTTTTGTGGTATGTTATAACATTTGACTACACTTTAACAATCTTTAATTTTATGAAGTAGATATCATGCATGTTTTTAAAATAATCTATTCATTATATATAATTATAAAAATTGACATATTTAATCCAATTATATATGATCTTGCAGGTCTTCAAACAAAGGGAAAATTTCCATGTCCAATTTGTGGTTCAAAGATGAAATCTCGTCATTCAACAAGTTTAGGAAAAAAGGTGATTGATGAGGATAGGAACTTCCTCCACATAAATCTAAGTATCGAACTACTGAAAAACATCTTTTCAATAGGAAAGAAGAGACTACATCAAAACCATGAAGAATGACACCTCACCTATGGAAGTTGGAATATAATAGAATTAATTGTCAAGGTTATACATTAGATCAAATTTTTTATCTATCATATATGATATGTTTGGAATTTATATTTTATAATGTGTTTTGTTTACTCATGCTATAATTGACAATGATTGTCGTTAATTTGTTTAACTTATGTGCTTCATGAAGGTCATCAAGGCATTAATGGCTAGCTTCCATATGGAATGAAAAGTTATCCCAAACAATTTAGTAGGTTTCTGATGCAGAGCCTAGGTGGATAATAACTCTCAACAAACTAATGTCAATATCAAAAACAATGAACCCTTCTTGAAAACACCTTCAATTTGCCAAGCATCAACTCACCCTCAAGGGTCTCAACCCTTCAAATTTGCAAAACAACACCAACCCTCCACCAAGGCCCTGAAAAGGTTTCTAAACATTCCAATGATGACAATTTATCCATTTAAAAGTAATCTCAAAGTTAGATTCTTTACAACCTTCAAAACTCACCTTCTACCACTAGCATCCCTTGTAGTACAAGAAAACTTATTTTTTAGTCTTTAGACCAAATCCTTCCAAAACACCAAATAAATAAAACATAGAATCAAGCACCCATTTAAGATTCATTCATCATATAAAAAACTCAGATATTACTCTTTTGAATCAAAGATTTCAAAATCAAGAATTTCACAGTTTTAGGCCTCCAATTAGGCCATTTTTACAAAGAGACCCCTCTTTAATCTTATCACCAGACCACCAAAACAAAAAAAAGTCTTGAGAAATGATATAAAACCACATATTTCCGAGGTCTTAAGTCCTCATTTGTTCTTATACACTCTTAAACTCAAACCCTTCAAAAAACATGTAGAAACCAAGGGTTTTAGGGTACCCTTATTAAAATTTCACACTCCCAGTCACTCCCAGCCAAAATAACTACTCAGACACATCAAATATTGTCCCCCCATGCTCAAAAAACACTCACTTGGCCTTTGGAATTATTTTTTCATCATTTCATAGGTTTGAACCACCCTTTTCCAAGAGGAAACACACATTTTCCAGTCCTAGGGCTCCACCCATTCACTGCGAATTCAATATCACAACATATTGAACATGTTAAACATCTAATTTACATGTTAGAGGACCCATTCTACAAGATACAGTAAACACAATAAGTGGAATGGGTCATTTTATCATTTTTTGAAGACCCTCAACCCACAAATCTGGAAAAAATAGGTAGCAACAATAAAAATTGAATAACTTTCACAAAACAAGGAGTTAGACCCTCAGATTTGAAGTAAATTAAAGCTAATTCATAGGCCTACAACTTTAAAAAATGTTTCAGAGCATTGGGAGTCCGTATAGATCCGTACAATGACAAAAGTAGAGAAAAAATAGTAATTTTTTCTAAAAAATAGTGTTTTTATTGATAAAAAAAAGGCTCACCAATCTCCAACCAACTCCTCTTTCGAGCCATTGAAGGTTATTATACATTTTTTGGTTTCATTCCAACTTCTTCCAACAACTATAACTGATTTTTAATCATTGAGACCTTCTAATCTTCATTAAGTTGCATTTTAAGACAAATTGCATATGACAATATTACATAAACTTTGCAACTTTTTAATTTTGACACCCAAAAACTCCTAAATCACTCTAACACCTCTAATTCACCCTATTACAACATATTAGACCTCATTCTTGCACATTTACACCCAAATTCAAGGATTTGCCTTCAAAAGGCTACAAATTCAAATGTTAACAATTTTGTAGCAAGAATGCATTATTTGCACTTTTGACTACCAAGACTCAAAAGAAATCAACCTAATACACCTTAAATGGTTTTAATTGACCTTATTTAGCATAAAAAAACCTAAAAAATATTGATCTAACCCATTGACCACCTATCAACCTTCAAAAAGTGAAATTTTGCAACTAGGAGACTAGGTGCTCCTGCACCATTCACCGCCACAGAGAAAGAAATCATGCCACATGAGTTGATACAGTTACCAGGTTATCCAAGCTTCTATCACTTTCCTTTGTGCTTTAAATTCTCTCCATTGATCCACTATTGAGAAACTTGCAAATTTCCCTACATAAATGTTGTGTTTTGCATTTGAAAACAATTCATCTCTTGCATTCAGACCTGTCAGTGGCATGTCATCAGTCATACGCTCAAAAATTGATGATACTCCTTCAAAAATACCTACAACACATGTCTTCATCCCTACACACAAAAAATTTTTAGCCATTCCATAATTTTTTTGCATCTTTTCCTTATTCTCATACTTGCAACTATCCCCAATGTTCTGCCCAGTCTGCTCATCCATCACTATCATCTCTTTTACTATTTTGTCAGTGTTTTGTACCACTTTTCTGTCCTTACATTGCATTGTATTCACTGTACCAAAATATTTTGATTGCTTCTCAACTTTTTGCATAACCACAGGGCACTCTATAGTACCTACCAACACACTGTCCTGCACATTCACTGTCTTTGTTTACTTTAACCCTGAATTTACCTTTAAATGTACTATTCCTACACTTTCATAATTACATTTATGCATATCATCAGAATTTGTTACCTTTTCACAACATTTAGGGGCTCCTTGTTCCCACAGATGATGAATTTTTCTTTTCCTTTCTCATCCCCTATCCAAGGAGTCAAAACAAACCATTGTATATCTTTCAAGATTGAGTACTTATTTTCTTTCCCATCATAGATGGCACTCCTATCATACTGTCATGGCCTTCCAAGGAGGATGTGACAGCAGTCCATTGGCAAAATATCACAAATTACATTGTCCTTATACTCACTTATTTGAAAATCTACCATAGCTTGCTCATTCACTATCAAGGATTGACCATTACTTAACCAAGAGACCTTGTAAGGAAAATCATGAGGGATTCTTTTCAAATTGACTTTATTCACCATTTCACAAGAAACTATGTTTTTAGTTGAGCTAGAATCAATGACCAAGTGCTCTACATACTTTGTCCTTGCACTTACAATTTGTCTTGAGGAGACTTTTCCTTTGCAAAGGTGCTTCTTCTTTTGTTGCCTTCAAGATTGTTTTTCTCACCATCAACATTTCCCCAACCTTAGGATCTGCATTCCTACTTGGAGAACAATGACTTTCACACTCCTCTTCCTATACCAATTGTGCTCTTCTATCAATCTTCTTGTCTCCACTAGAAGAACTACCAACCCTCTCAGGACACTTCCATGAAGGATGGCCAAACTCATTGCATGTGTAGCACCTTCCTGCAAAATCATTAGAACCTCTACCAATACCAAACCTTCCTCTACCTCTAAAACCAGAACCACCTCTAGAATCATTGTGATCTTTACCTTTGTTTGCTCCTTGATCTTCATTTGGTTGCTTTGATGTAGAAGGTATTCCTCTTCCTCTTGCACTAGGACCACCTCTTCCTCTTACTGCTTTCTCTTGTCTCCTTTTAAGCTTCTCCTCCACCCTGATTGCCATTTGATAACAATCCTCTACACTCCTAGGGTTAGCCAAAACCAATTCATCCTGTATATTAAGCCTCAAACCACCAATATACCTAGCAATTTTTTCATCTTCATTCTCATGATGACCAGACCTCAAACTTAATTTATAAAACTCCTCAGTATAGGACTTAATATCCATTTCCCTTTGCCTCAAACTTTGTAATTTTTTAAACATTTGAATTTGGTGATCTTTGGGTAAGAATTTACCTTTGAGTTTAGATATCATCTTGTCCGATGATGTGATCTTAGACTTTCCTTGTTTCCTCCTCTCAGACTGAAAGTAATTCCACCATACCAAAGCATGACCCTGCAACTTAGTCTTTGCAATCCTTACTCTTTTCTCCTCAAGAACTTCTTCACATTCAAAATGGTTATCTAATGCAGCAATCCAATCAAGTAGTTCTTCATGATTTAGACTACCACCATATTTAGAAACATCAACTTTTACCTTAGGCTTGTCACCTTTCACTGCCTTCAACAACTTTGCCATTCTTTGGTCTTCTGGATCAAGTTCTTCTTCCATGTCTTCAAACTCCTCATCTTCCTCTTCTTCTGGCTCACTCTCTTCAGCATCTCTTCTCTTGTTTGTCTCCAAGGCTATGACTCTCTCTTCCAACTCTTTGAGTTCTCTTGCATGCCTTTCCTTCATCTCCCTCATCTCTTTAGCCATATTTTTCTCTTTGGAGGCATCTTGTCAACCTTGCCTTTTCTTCAACTTGCAAAATGCAAACCAAAACCTACTCCCTACTCTAATACCAATATGGTGTAGAGCCTAGGTGGATAATAACTCTCAACAAACTAATGTCAATATCAGAAACAATGAACCCTTCTTGAAAACACCTTCAATTTGCCAAGCATCAACTCACCCTCAAGGGTCTCAACCCTTCAAATTTGAAAAAAAACACCAACCCTCCACCAAGGCCCTGAAAAAGTTTCTAAACATTCCAATGATGACAATTTATCCATTTAAAAGTAATCTCAAAGTTAGATTCTTCACAACCTTCAAAACTCACCTTCTACCACTAGCATTCCTTGTAGTACAGGAAAACTGATTTTTTAGTTTTTAGACCAAATCCTTTCAAAACACCAAAGAAATAAAACATAGAATCAAGCACCCATTTAAGATTCATTCATCATATCAAAAACTCAGATATTACTCTTTTGACTCAAAGATTTCAAAATCAAGAATTTCACAGTTTTAGGCCTCCAATTAGGCCAATTTTACAAAGAGACCCCTCTTTAATCTTATCACCAGACCACCAAACCAAAAAAAAGTCTTGAGAAATGATACAAAACCACATATTTCCTAGGTCTTAAGTCATTTGTTCTTATACACTCTTAAACTCAAACCCTTCAAAAAACATGTAGAAACCAAGGGTTTTAGGGTACCCTTATCAAAAGTTCACACTCCCAGTCACACCCAGCGAAACCAACTACTTAGACACATCAAATATTGTCCCCCCATGCTCAAAAAACACTCACTTGGCCTTTGGCATCATTTTTTCATCATTTCATAGGTTTGAACCACCCTTTTCCAAGAGGAAACACATATTTTCGAGTCCTAGGGCTCCACCCATTCACTACCAATTCAATCTCACAACATATTGAACATGTTAAACATCTAATTTACATGTTGGAGGACCCATTACACAAGATACAGTAAACACAAAAAGTGGAATGTGTTATTTTATCATTTTTTGAAGACCCTCAACCCACAAATCTGGAAAAAATAGGTAGCAGCAATAAAAGTTGAATAACTTTCACAAAACAAGGAGTTAGACCTTATATTTGAAGAAAATTAAAGCTAATTCATAGGCCTACAACTTCCAAAAATGTTTCAGAGTATTTGGAGTCCGTACAGATCCGTACAACGACAAAAGTAGAGAAAAAATAGTAATTTTCTAAAAAACAGTGTTTTTATTGATCAAAAAAGGCTCACCAATCTCCAACCAACTCCTCTTTCAAGCCATTGAAGGTTCTTATACATTTTTTGGTTTCATTCCAACTTCTTCCAATACCTATAACTGATTTTTAATCATTGAGACCTTCTAATGTTCATTAAGTTGCATTTTAAGACAAATTGCATATGACAATATTACATAAACTTTGCAACTTTTTAATTTTGACACCCAAAAAATCCTAAATCACTCTAGCACCTCTAATTCACCCTATTACAACATATTGGACCTCATTCTTGCACATTTACACCCAAATTCAAGGATTTGCCTTCAAAAGGCTACAAACTCAAATGTTAACAATTTTTTAGCAAGAATGCATTATTTGCACTTTTGACTACCAAGACTCAAAAGAAATCAACCTAATACAACTTAAATGGTCTTAATTGACCTTATTTAGCATAAATAAACCTAAAACATATTGATCTAACCCATTGACCACCTATCAATCATCAAAAAGTGAAATTTTGCAACTAGGAGAAAAGGTGCTTCTGCACCAGTTTCCCTACTATGAGCAACTACAAATTATGCATTTGTTTGATACAATGCATATCAGAAAGAATATAATAGAAACATTATGGAAAATATTGGGTGGAAGGCATAACAAAGAAAAAATTGTCAAAATTTGTAGTGACATTCAGGAAGCCAATCATGCAATGAAAAATGTCATTCAATTAAATAGAAATGGAGACCAAATTAATATAGGTTCCCTTCCTTGGTTATTAATGGAGCAAAAAAGAAATGTTATAAAAGAAGCCATACGAAAAATTTGATTTCCCACAGTATTTGCTACGGACATAAACAATATCATAACAAAGAAAGGTGAATTTGGGCTAGGGATGAAAACACATGATTGGCATACCTTCATTAAGGTAATTATTTTGGTATATTATATATATATATATATATATATATATATATATATTTGTATACTACATGTACTTTTCAATGTATTATGTTTACTACTTTTGGAAAAATAATGAAAAGATCATTTTATAATTGTTGTAGTACGTTCTACCTCTATCTCTCCTAGACAACTTTGACAACAATGTTAAGAAAGTTATATATGATCTTGGAAAATACATAAGGTAAGTAGCGATAGTTGTTCAATTCATTGTATAGATCTTATAATTGCCATTTGTTTTACTTGTTATGTATTATATTGTATATTTTTATTAAATCTCATTAATATATTTGCTCCTTGAATCACTTGTAGATGGCTGTCATCTAAAGAAATCTATAAAAAATATATAAATTATTGGAAGAGAAAAATTCCTTGTCTAATGTGTGAAATTCAAAAGTGTCTACCTTCAACATTTTTCAATGCACAAGAACACTACCTCATACACCAAGTTGAGGAGATTGAATTGTGTGGACCTATACACACAAGGTCAATGTGGATGGTTGAGAGACACTTGAAATTTTTGAGGCTTTGGTTAGATAAACAACACATCCTAAGGGTTCTATGGTATACTATACCATAGTGTACATTACTGAATATCTTCCTAAGCTTGTAGCAAAGATCCATGTAGATCGCATTTGGGATCCCAACTCCATTAACAAATTCGAAGAGGAGTACCTGATGGGGAAAGGTAGATTGAGGAAAGTGAGAGATAATTATAAGATAGTCATGGAGATTAGTTAGAATATATTTTACATTTGGTTTTTTATGTATATTGTACTTATTTAATTATTAATCTTCAATATACATCAATTATAAATTAAGGTCGTATACTATGGTAGTTAACTAATTAATGTAGACCTGAGAGGCTCAACTCAACCAACCTATCAACTTACCTTTAAAAGGCTTAAAAAAAGTTTACAATGAACACTTTAAACAATCCAAACAACTTTCAAAGCCTGACAAACAACAAAAGTCAGATTTCACACTTTGACTCCTTGAATCCGTGTAATAGTGCAAACCTAGTTTTTCCCAATAATTCAAAACTTTCCCAAAATAATAGAAAAAAATTTGATGGTTTTAGACAACCATTTTTATTTTATTGAACATACTTCAAGGGAAATTACAAGTCCTTTGGATCAAATCACCAAAATCACCCTTTCTAGGTTGTGCTGATTAGGCTAATTAGGTCTATTTTACAAAACAACTAGTCTTTAAACTTGTCATATGCCCATGAAATATTAGGGAAGTAATTTTTATGCCTCCAAACCTCCAAATCCACAAAAATATTTCACTTGTATGGCCATATTCTTCCCAAACCCAAAAACCCTTATTTTAGGCCAAAATCATGACGGTTTATTGAATCTCCTACTTCCATGACCTCCTAGACCTGAAAACCAACTTAGAAACAACCCATTAGGTCTAAAAATGGATAAAAATTCATAGAATAAGATCTCACATACATATTTTTTTGAAACCTAAGCTTGAACCTCTCATTCCACATGCTTTTCTTCACAAAACTCTTGAGGACAACAACTATACCTTCTTTATTTCTCATCCTACACCTTATTCATGCATCCTAAAATTAAAAAACTATCCATGGGGCCTCTTACACAAGCTAGAGTAATCACAAAAAGTTTAAGAGCCCCTTTATATCATGTTTGGACTACAAAACTCTCAAAAACAAGGTTATTGGGCTGTATGCAAAGAAATGAAGCTTTCTAACTGAAATCAACACCTTAACCCCTCAAATTAGATTCAAATAAAAGATAACACATCATGACATGGATAAGATTTCACATCAAAATATGGTTGTATGTGACCGTACAGTGCTACAAATAGAAAAAATACATAAATTTTGAAGAAAAACACAGATTTTTGAATGTCAAGATCTTGTATTTTGAATCCTCAACAATCAACAACCTTTATAATGATCACTTTATGCCTTTTAAATTCCCTTACACCTAAACTACTAAACAACCACCTCTACAACTGACTTTTTAATCTTTTACGATCACATGAAACATAAAACACACTAATTTCAAGGTTGTTAACATCACTATTGAAATGCTTTAATTTTTTGACCTTTCAAATGTATTGAAACTCCTAGGAAACCTGTAAGGCCATGATAGTGGCTTGATAATAGCCTTATTATTGACATGACACTAACCTTGCACCCTTTTACATTTAAATTCTCCAATTTTCCTTAGGCTACAAAAGTCTTTAGTGCAAGACTCAAACTCATAACTCAAAACTTCACCTAGAACATGTCTAATGGTCTTAATTGACCTTAATCAAGACAAAAAACATCCAAAATACCCACTCTACCTATTGACCATCTGTCCACCTTCAAATAATCACAAGTTGGGAATGAGGTATAGGTGCCCCTGCACAACTAATTATATGTCGTTTTGTGAATTTCAATTTTTTTTATACAGTTGGTCGAGAGTGGGATGCAATATATTTGTATGTCACAAACAATCTTGATTGGATGATGGCATGGATTGAATGATGTCAACAATCTGGTCGCGCATTAAGATGGGAAGGTGTCGCTTCATTGGTTCAAGAAGCTCATCATAATGGAGATTCCAAATGTTACACCAAGGGAAATTGATTTAGCATATGGTTTAAGAGATAAAAAGGTACGTATAAATATATTAATCACCCATATTATTTAATTATTTTTAGTTATATTGATGTATATATATGTTGATATTTTTTTCTTTGCATACATTCGGCCACGAATAAATATGTTTATCAACTGACGATATTGCAATAATTTTTACATGTTTGACATATTGCAGGTGAAACACTGCAAGGCTATGTGGTGCAATGGTCATAAATTTTGAATCAAAAAGTTGGATGACATGAAGAAAACTTGTGATTCTAGGATAACTACAATCTTTCAAGTGACTAATGTTTCATCTAGAAGGACATACATCTAGAAGTCTCAGAAAATCAATACTATGGGATTTTGGATGATATACTTGAGTGTGACTTTAAGTCCTTCAAATTAGTTTTTTTTCGTTTTCCTATGGTACATGCTACAATTGAATGAAAATGATCATGAGAGAACTATTATTGAACATGATAATGGATTTAGCATGGTTAATACAAGGTCAATCGAGTGATCTAGAAATGAGCCCTATGTTCTTCCAAGCCAATGTGAGCAGGTATTTTACTCAAAGGTTGCAAGTAAACTGGTTTTGTCATTTGTTGTTAGACATGATCTAAGAGGAAGGTCAGTAAAGTATAATGTGGTGGAAGAAGAAGATACCAAAGAACTAGAAGATGATGTAGATGATGATCAGGATCAACAGTTAGTTGATGATGTGCCAGATGAAGATGTCAAAGAAGAGGAACTAGAACATGATGATGTAGGAGTTAATGTTCATGAAGACGATATCCGTGTGGATGATGACATTATCAAAACTGATATCAATGACGATGATGATGATATGACCAATCCTTACAATGTTGAATCTAGATTAGATGATATAGACAAAGAGTTGGATGAAGAAGAAGATCTATGACATTGAAATGTATGAGTTATGTGATTATATTATCTATTTGATATTAATTTCTTGATAGAATTATATTTGACTTATGTGGTTACATAATTAATTCATGATGTTTTTAATTTTTATGCCATTACATAATTAATTCATGATGTTACAACTATTGTAGCTCTCCTAGAAATTTCCATAGGATCACAATGAACAGTGTTTTGGGAAATTTCATGAAAGATGGCACATTGATCATAGTAGTGAAATAATTGCAAAGTCGTTTATATTTTTTAGACCACCCTTCACAATGTCATTTTTAGGATCATCTCCAATTTGATTACTAGGACACATAAGGTAGGATTTGATTGGCTTCTCTTGGATGAACATTGTGGCTTTGTGTGATGTGAGAAAATTTTGGATGGGGTAGTTGCTATTGCTAAGGTGGATCACTCCTTTTTGCGAAGGCCATACACTTATGATTGGGTCAAGTGTTCTTTTCTTTAGAAAATTCCTATTGCCCTTTTGATAGGTTATGATTTGATTAGATGGGTTATAAAGCACTTATTTCAAGTAATTTATGTCTATTTTAATTTTTAATTTAAAATTCAAACACATCCAAAATTATGTTCCTTGCTTTAATTGATTATTACGTTATTTAATTATTAACTCAAATGACACCTCCAATTTAACTATACCTAATTGAATTGATCTAAAGTGTTGAACATTTATAGATCAAATTTAATAATTAACTCAAACAACTTTCCAATTTAACTAATATCTTTTAAGATATTAAACAAATATGATTTATGAAAGAAGTATATTGGCGTGAAATTAAATATGATTTGTATTCCAATGTAAAAACTACAAAGAATGGAAATAATTCTTTCAATGCAAACTAGTATGTAGTAGTCAATTAAAATGAAAAATCTTACTCTATTAATTAGGATACACAACTAAGAAAATGATCTAAATAGTCTAATAATTTGACCATTAACATATAGCAATTTCTATAAATTTGTAGATCTCTTCCATTTCAAAAAAACAAAACAATATTAGGTAGATAATCAAACATTTTTCATTTCTACAGTGACTTATTTATCCTAGAGGAACTAAGTATATAGTATACAAAGAAAACCAACAAACCCACAACTATCCCTATTTTGAAGGAGTTTAGTTTTCTCCCCTTTCGATCTCCCTAATATTTTCTAATTATTTTAAAGAGACCAAGGGTCATAACACAACATTATTCAACCCACTAAATAGCTTGGTGACAATAATCTACTTATAGTTTAACAAAACACTATTTTTAGAAGGCTTGAAATTAGAAAGATAAGTGTTACTTTTAGATATTTTACATGAGCTTCCTAGGGCCACCCATATTTAAAAAGGGAGAGAGAGAAGAAGATAGGGGAGAGAGGGAGAGATAGCCCAATATATATAGAGGGAGAGGGAGAGACATAGAAAGGGGGTGATATAGAGAGATAGAGAGGGATGGTGAAAGAGAGAGAGATAGAGATATATGGGAAGAACTTAGAGAGATGGAGATATATGGGAAGAGAAAGGAAGAGAGGTGGAGATAGAGAGTTGATGGATAGGGGGATATGGAGGGAAAGATGGCAAGAGATAGAGAGGGGGATATAGAGAGGGGGAGGGAGAGAAAAGGATATAGATAGGTAGAGGAGGAGAGATAGAGAAGGGGGGAGAGAGGGAGAGATAGGTTGAAGAGGAATAGAGAGAAGAGAGGGAGATAGGTAGAAAATGGAGAGAAAGAAGAGGGGGGGAGGGAGAGTGGTATGTAGAAAGGGAGAGAGAGAAGAAGATAGGGGAGAGAGAGGGACAAATAGCTCAATATATATAGAGGGAGAGGGAGGTACATAGAAAGGGCGTGATATAGAGAGATAGAGGGGGATGGTGAAAGAGATAGAGTGATCATGGTAGAGGTAGAGAGAGATATGGATAGAAAGAGATAGAGAGAGGAGTGTGAGGGAGATAAAAAGAGAAATAGAGATAGAGATATAGAGTAGGAGAGATGGAGGGAGAGATGGAGTGAATGAGAGAGAAAGGGGGGAGAGGGAGAGATATCACAATAGATAGATAGGGGAAGAGGGAGTGACATAGATAGTGGGAGATATAGAGAGATAAAGAGAGATAGGGAGATATATATCAATCATCCTCCCTATATCTCTATCTATTCATCCTTATCTCTTTATCTCTCTACCACTCTCTATCTCTTTGTCTCCCTTTCTATTTGTATGTTTCTCATTATCTCCCTCTCCCTCTATATTTTCTCCCCTCTATTTATCTTTGTCTCCTTAAGTGTGCAATGGGTACATTGAAGAGGTCTTAAAGGAGAATTATCATATCTTTAATCAAATGGCATGCTAACTTGAGCATAACTTCCCAAGGACACATGCCATCCTTGGATTGTTGACATGAAACAACCATCAAAATTTAGTTTCTCTTTTCCCTCTCTCTCTTTTCCTTTGTATCTCTTATATTTCTCTCTCTCATGCTCTCTCTCCCTCTCTCCCTATCTATCTAAGTTCATCTCTTTCTCTCATTCTCTATCTTTTTAGTTTCTATCTCTCTTTGTATTAGCTAATAGGCTACATATATTGTGAGATTTGAGCTTGAAACAAATCTCATGTCTGGAAACCACTATTGTGTCATTGGGAAACAAATTTCCACTGCCTTTTAATGGTAAAATCCTCTAAAATATTAGGTAAAATCTTATATATACTATTATATAATAATAAATATAATTATATTATATATAATTTAATCTAATATTACTATTATATTAAATATGTATTATATTAATTAAATATTTTGTATTATATAAAAATATACTTATTATTAATTATTAATTATAATAATTTTATATGTATTTAATAATTTTGTTAAAGAATATAATATATAATTATAATAAGTCAAATAATTATATAATTTATTATGTAAAATATAGCTAATATATACTTAACTATATTGTAGAATATTAAAACCTAGCTAAATGGCACCATAATTTTTAATTTAATTAACATACTCTAAAAGCTAATGAAACTAGGTTGTAGCTTGTCAAATTGGAGAAGTGAAAGGTCAATACCAGCACCGAGGAAGAGTTTTGAGGGGTGAAAACAAGGTCAATACTAGCATTGAGGAAGAGTTTGGAGTTAAAACAAGGTCAATACTAGTGCCAATGAAGAGTTTGGAGGAGTGAAAACAAGGTCAATACCAACATCGAGGAAGAGTTTGGAGTGAAAACAAGGTCAATAATAGAGCCGAGGATGAGGTTGAGGGCACTCAGGGAAAATCCATGACCAAGGGACAATGAGTACTATAAGTTTGGCAACCCCATTCTCTTTAACCTGCATTTTTCATGCCTAGTTTCCAAATATCTTCTCATACATTGGCACCTCCATTATCATAAAATGGTATAAGATAACACAAAAAATAACATGGCTTAGTCTTTCACATTTTTATTGACCAACCTCAGGTCTTAGGAAAACTCCCATAATCTACCCAAATCTTGGTTGAGGTCTAGGATTTCATTACACATAGCCTTCATCGCATGAGTCTGAAGCAATTGTAGACTTAGCCCTCTCTACAAGCTTAGTGAATTTGACCACGTTATCTTTATTTTTCCTCCAATCTTTATGTTTGTCCCTCCCCTTTCAATAATATTGCACAACTTGAACTTATAGTTTCCTTTTCTTATTGATCCTTCATATGCTCATGTCAATCTAGCTATTTGACCACCTAGTTACCCCCAACATCCTCCACATTAAGCTTAATGCCTCCCACCTCCTCCAAAAATATTGACATTGTCATCATTCTCATCTAGAACTCATAATTCAGTCCCACTAACTTTTGAGGTTCAATTTGTTGGTGGAAACATGTTATTCTTTGTTGCATGACCTACCACAAATCTTATGTCAACAAAGTTTCTAGAAACATAAAACAATAAGAAAAAATTTGAAGGTACAACTAAAAAGGGGTTATTTCCTTTTGGCCTCCTCCACTTCTTATATTTCAACATAGCATGGAATTACGCTTACATAACATAAAATCAAACATATGGGTGTTTATAGGGGAAAAGGAGCCCAAGTATATGTTAGGCTAAGCTAGATCTAATGAATGGAAATAGAGGCATTCAATGTTTCTTTAATACCTCCACCACAAACATATGCAAGGAAAGGTCTCCTCCCTTCTTGGTAGTGATAACCTCCTCCACACACAACCCTTAAAAATGATGAATAGAGGAATATAATCTTTGAAGAACTCAAAGTTGATTCTCTCCTACCTGATGCAATTAGTCATTTTATCCTTACAAACATTTAAAGTGATTAGTAGAGACACAAACCAATTCTTCATAATAGAAGAATTTTATCATACTTTTCCAATGATGGCATTATGAGAAAACCTTAGGTTAAATGAATAATTCCTAGCTAAGTTCTTTAAATCATGTCCAGCCGTATAAGAGAAGACCACTGCTATGTGTATTTGGATACCATGGAGAAAGGCTCTTTGGGCTTTTTCATCAATCAAGGTATTGTTAAATTTTAACACCTAAAAGTGAGAATGAAGAATCTTTCCTATGATGGTGGCCAATTATGCTTCTCAACAACTAGATTAAAAAATCTCTATCAATATCATTGTCATCACAATTAAACCTATTTATTGAGATATAGTCATACATGTAAACAAATTGGCTTTCTTGATAGTAGATACATTCTAGAAAATTCAATCCTTGCATCAGAGATTGTTGAATGGGCCCAACAACTACTCTTGATGCACTTACTATTAAGTTAAAACTTTAACAAGGTGTATGATTGCATCAAATGTCCTTTCATGACCTTTGAATGAAGAATTTTCATTCAAAAATGATGCCATGTCAAGAATTTCAAATGAAGGTATTTTTTATTTTAAATATTTCATGTCTAAAATGCTTTATAAAAGGAACCTTTGCATGAAGGACCTTCAAATGAAGACCTTAATTCAAATGTCCTTCATTAGAAGATCCTTCATATGAATGTTCCTTTAATTCCATCCCATTATATCTCTTAGAGTTGTTAGAGATTTTTTTTTTGAAGTAGAGATTGGACCATCAAATAGTGTCACCATAACTCTACCAAGATATCCATCAAATTGACAAACCCTGACTTAACAACCACAAATTCACAAGAAAATTGCCCCTATCAGCCCTAGGGCATCACTTCAATGCCAAGTTTCTCTCTTTAATAGAACCCTAAATGCAATGAACCTCTATCATACCATGTTTCACACCAATCCACCAAGTTACAGTTCCAAGACAGTGAGTGGATTGGTGGATGTCATTTCTATTTAGCCCTCAAACACTTACACAGGAAAAAACAAGGCAACCCTGAAGCATTTAGAGGATCAATTGAGATAGATACATGGATATTTGGATCTTGTTGTTGATGAGAGGCTTCCACTTAACCATGAAATTTTGTACCTTTTGCAAGTATTAAAAAAATTCTCTTCTTACATTCATTCAACTTATTGTCTTCCTTACCAAAATCTACCCTTGTTAAGCCACAACCGTAACTAGCACACTCTCATAATGCTTTAATCTCAGTCATTAATCTTTGTATGGACAAAAGGGATAATAGTCATTAATACATTACTCAGGGTAAACATATTTCATAAATACCTATGGAGGATAAACCATAGTCTACCAATCCATTAGAGTCTCACAGTGCATAAAACCATTGAAAATACATCACAGTCATAACCTTTTCTAAGGGCATAGGATAGTCTTTTGGATTGTTTATAAATTCATATCTATGATCAGTTTCCATGTATTAAAATTTAGCATGTAAAACCTAAGATTCATATCCTCATATGCTTCATGCCTCCAAGTCTATCCACAAAAAATTCATGGCACAAGTCTTTCCACAAAAAACTTCATGCTCTATGACTCCTGCTCTATGATCTGCTTTCTTGCATTTGTTCTCTTAATGCTATTCCTTTTGTATGTCATTGCATCAAAAAAACTGATTAGAGAACCATTCACATACTCTACTTTACAACATCAAAACCTTATTAGAGAACCATTCACATGCTTTACTTTACATCATATCAATCTACATTGCAATTGTATCCCTTCAAGGAAAAACAATCAAACACCTATACCAAATCACCAAGGCACATTAAAAACCATCTATACCTTCTCACTAAAACCAATTATCAAACCTTCAAGACAATAGTTTCATCATGTTTTGAAATAAACAATCAATCATCTACTTCACAACTCTGTCCATTCCAAATTTACTATCCTTTTTGCAGTCAAATCATCATTCATGCATATTAGATTCACCATACCTAAATCATTATAAAACAACATACATTTCCTTCTATACCTTATCCTAAAATTTGAAATATATTTTTCAACATGAATACAATAGTTTCCAACCACTAACAATTCCTTTTGTCACTGTTTTATCAGATTACCATTATCCATGCAAATAAGCACTTCTTAAATAGGCTTCCATACCCTAAAGCAAGTGAATCCAAAAATCCAAATACACATTAAAATACTTTTTACTGTCTACATCAACATAGTAAAAGCTTTCAATATTCTGCTTTAAAGAAATCATCAAGTTTTTACACTATGCGATGCTAAATGGCTACTAAAGTAGGCCTATTTTGCAAAGGAAGTGCTCATAAATCTTCACCAAAACAACAAAAAAATTCAAATAGTCACCATACATGTCACAAAACTCAAGATTCAATCAACTTTAAGGATTGAAAGGATTTAAAACTCCCTGAACCATCAAACCCTTGTTTATAGGGTGAACAAGCACCAAAACAAGGAGGGTTTCATGAAACACATACTTACAAACCTCCAATACTAGAAAATCATTGAAAAATGCTTCATTGTGTCTACTTATGCTTTTAGAATAATATCCTAGCCCATGCATGCATTATTCTTTCAATACCCTACTTGAAACCTCCATTTTTGGGTGGAAAAACTTAGTTTTTGCCTTGAAACAACATATTCTTGTGTTCTGGTCTTCTACTATCTTGCCACCATAAAAAAACACTAAACATATAAAAAGACTTGTATTTCAATCCATCCCATTGACGTATTATACCTATATTGATGGGATTAAAACCACCATTTAAGGTCTTAAAACCACCATTTAGTATGTGATTAAAACAACAATTATGTTTATGGAATTCAATTCATCCATTTTCATCAATTTGTTGAGCTTTTCTAGCAGAAATATATAATTAAGTATAATTAATTGGTATTAATTTACATAATTGTGATCATCATGGCACATCAATTTCCCATACCAATCCTTGTGTCCACTAAATTTTTATCCCTCAAGATCCTAAATGATTGGTTAATTTTTTGTGAAAACTTCACCACACCTCTATTGGTGAGTTAAGGTCTTAAAACCACCATTTAGTATCTAGGCCACTAATAATGAATGTGGAATGACTCAACAATCTCCCTTCCTTTATGCTTTGGTAGATGTCCATACCCTATTCCAAAGCTCCCATTTTGGGCAAGCAAGATGCTGGCCAAAATTGTAAAATTTGGTTCTACACCTACCAATTGCATTTTCTTGAAAGTTTGTAAATCCTTCTAAATAATCCCTTTTGTGCATATCCTACAATAATGGCATTCCATCAGACCACATTTCTTTGGGGTGTTTTTTTAAATAGTTCATTGCCTTGTTTATGCATCAACATTTTGTATACATATCTACCAAAGCATTTCAAACTATAATATCTGAAAAAAATATCCTTTTCATTATACTTAGATGGATTTTCATGCCTTGTTCCAAAGCACATGTTTTAGAATAGGATAGAAGGATGTTGATAAGGGTTAAGGAATTTGGCTTTACACCTGCCCATTGCATAGTTTACTTCATTCATCCAATATATTGCCAATGTGTTTCATAATTTTTGGAATCATATCCTATACTTCCAGAACTAGTGGAATTAAAATATGTAAGTTTCAAATATGGAATTACATATCTTTCTATGAATTTTTGAAAGAAAATATCAAAATGGAGAAGTATTAACAAAATAATCTACATAATTTCTAATAGATCAGTGATTTTTTTTGCAGAGTTACCTTGAATATATTTAAGATAAAAGTAACTTATAGAGATTGAAGTAGAATATCGATAGTCTAAAATCACCAGTCAACACATCTTAGTAGTATCTCAATTCAAGAGAACTAGGTCCACTATCCATTAGCCAACTTAAAACAAATAAAATCAATTCATAAGATTATCTTGTTCTAATAGGGTTGACTGGTTGCTTGTTTCTTTTTGATTGTTAGGAAGTCATCAATATAGACTTGGTTTTCCTACCTTCTCTTGCCTCGTGGCCAGAGAGTTTCTACAGAAGGCATCGAAGTAACCTTCAAGATTGACAATGGAAATGAGTACAAGGTCAATATAACTTAATTGTAATTCTGTATGATTTTATTTGTTCAAGACCAATTTAGATTCATTTTCTACTCACACTACTTTTATTTACATTTATGTTTTGCTAATATCCATTTTCCTTTACATTCATATTCTTCTATACATATTATTTTTACAATAATGTTTTCCTTAATTTAATCCAAGGGAGAGGACCTAGTACTTGAGCATGTTTCAATAGTTGTGATAGTAGTGGTTTATATAATGCCCAATATTTTAACAATATTCAATGTATCCACTTCAAACATACCTTGAACTATATCATTCCATGAAAATGGAATTCCTTCTAGGCATATAAAATAGTTTAGGCACCTTGTTTGTCTCTAAATTGAGCATCCATGGCCACCAGGGCACTAGGAAAGTGTGGAGATTTAAAAGACTTTCTAGTAGATCCACTTCATGTCTTCTCCATGGGAGAAGAATAGTTTGAAAGAAATTTTTGTGGTTTGGAAAATTACTTTGTAATTTCACTTTGACGTAATAGGCATAGGGAAAGTTTTTTTTCATTTTGTTACTTATGCTTATTGTCCCCTACTGCCATGAATTAGGCATGAATATTTGGTTGTATTTTAACACACAATTGTAATCCTTTTTCTTTCCTTGTGTATGATTCTTCTTGCTCACTTTCTCTTATATTTGGGGATGATGTAAGGAATTCATCAAACTTGTTTTCATGCTAACCCAAGTATGGTATGAATACCTGCTATTATATGTTCCATTTCTTGAGAAGCGATTTCTCCTATCATGACTTTAGTGAGCTATAAAAATTGAACATAGAGCTACTAAACATTCTACAACTTTTCTTGATTTTCATACAACCCATCGTTAAACACTTTGAATAAATAATGTGAACCTTTACATGTGTATGTTGTGGTTATTTATATTATCTCACCTTGTGCAAATGCACACAAGTTCTTAGGATCCAAGTTTGAAGGATGTTAAGTTGCCACTAGTTTAAGAAGAGGAAAGTATGTCTTGAGGAATTTCACATTAAATACTATGTGAAGTCTTAGGTACTACAAAAGTTTTAAAATAAAAATGTTCCCAATAATTATGTGCAAAACGATGTGAGGCCCATATCATAGTGTCATGGTGATTTTGTATTTTTGTTGTTGGTGAGAAAGCATCTATTGTATTTCTTTGTGAACACTTTGGATGTGTTGAAATATCTATGCATTATTTGTTTCTTATTCTTATTTGTGCAAATTCCACATGAGGTGGTGTAGTGGGTATGCCCAAGGGTGTCACAAGCTAAAACCCAAGACATGCTTAGAAAGGACTTTACCTCATAAACTTGTGTGGAGCTCTATTATAAGCATGCTTAATGCAAAGTATATTTCCATCCCAAGTATGTGGATACTTACAAAAATAGATGCCCACTTAATCTAATAAATTCTAGTTGACTACCATTGCCTAATTGTTTGTTGATGGATGATATGTTGTGGATTGTTCTAGATAGTTGTGTATTTGAATTCTCACACAAGGATTAGCAACATGTGTGTTCTAAAAAATAATGAATGTTGATAGTTGGAAATGAATCCAAACATAAATGAAGAAGAAACATTCCTTGATTCAGTGGGATTTGAAATGGTTGTTAATCTTTAGGTATGCTATGACTACTTGATCTTTTGAAATTGAAAATACTCATCTCTTTGTTGCCTCATAACAGGAAACTTAAACTTGTCAACAAAGAACAAAAATGTGACTCCTTGGAGAGATGTTAGTAGTTTAATTTCTATAATGGGTAAAAGTCTCATGAATGTTTTTATTTTAAGCACCACTTGGTCATATATAAGATTCTTAATCTTGATTATGGCAGTCCCTGATCATCTAGCATTGGATGCTGAATAGGTTAACCAACCATGTACACACATTTACTCTGATATTAAGTCATTTACAACTCACAAATAGATAGTACTAGGTTTGGGAAAAAAATTATACAGAGGCATTATGATATAGATAACAACCATGTATCTACTACGATAGTCTTATAGGACAATGAACTTATAATGCAATATAAAGAACAACTAATTTTATTTTACCTATTAAATATTTGAGAATTATAGTCCCACAAATGAGAATGCTAGTAACATTTGAAAGAATACTTTAAAAAAAAAAAATTGCATTGTTTCATTGAACTTTCAACGAACATAACTGATGAACCACCAAAAAATGTTCGATGAAAAATTTGTTGCAAGTATAGAAAATGCATTGGACATTCTTGGTGGTTTGTCAGTTACTTTTGTTGAAAGTTTAGTGAATCTCTAGTGTTGTTTCAATGGTTTGGAAGGGGCATGCCAATTTTTTTCTAGTTATTTTGTGTTGCTAAATTGAAAAAGTTTCGTCGATATTCCGATGAACAAAAAATCACTTTTTCATGGCGACAATTGATGAAAGTGTGTCATAGTTTCAAAGTTTTAAAGTTGGTCGAGAATGCAATGAAAATTAAGCGATGAAAATTTCTTGAGTGTTTCGTTGGTATTCCGACAATCGTATGCCGATATTTCAACAAACCTTGGTTAGAAATTGGAGTCAAATATAGTAGTGTCATGAACTTCTGGTTGCATTTGAGACCATTGTCATCAACAACGACTACTATATTCACAATGGCTTTGCCTTTCCCAGAGATTGATATGATGAATTTTCCTTTAGAATAGGAGCGCGAGGTGGAACCCATGAATTGAACAACCATTTGTTGGTACTCTCGTAAAGCTACACACAAATGGGTGAAAGAAGGGTATTTCATCAAGGAAAACTTCTCTTACCACTTGGCCTTTGTAAGTTGGTTATGAACACCTTCTGCACATCATAATCGAGCAACTGATGTGAGATTTGTGAAAGGAGTGCTTGGTAGCGTGCTATGAAATTAGTAATCTTTTTTCTTTATCTCCTTGTTTACATTGGACAAGATTTGAAAAGGTGATCTTAGGCCTGATGTTTGCTTAGAACTATCTAAGGA